>WNWK01003160.1:0-62500 GCA_009830355.1 Cherax destructor
TCAGCCCTCACTCCTACGTCTGCCAACATCGTTGCCTCCAGCACTGAGACAGATAATAGGATTGCTCCCATTACCTCTCATGATGTCGTCCAGACGGCTAACAATATCCTTCATCCCAGCCCCAGGATAACACACCCTCTGCCTCCTATTCCTATCCTTAAGACAAAATTCCCTATCCATAAACTTAATCTGACTATCCCCAACTAAAACAATGTTCTTACCTCGACTGGCGGTGTGCATGACGTTCTCGACGGTCTTTGTAGAGATGGTCTTCGCTGGGATGTCTTCACATTCGTCTGATAACAAGGAGAAAGAGTTGCTGGTTTTCACAGCAGTCTCCTGGACCTTCTTTAACTTCAGCTTCGTCCCTTCAGATTCGACTAGCATCCATTCGTTGGTCTGATCATCGGCGACATTGTTCCGGGGATAATCCTTGCATATACCCTTCAAACGTTGAATCTCTCTTCTAGCTTCCGTTAATTCCGCCTTCATTTGGAGATATAGCTGCTCGTAGTCGAGGGAAACCATCATCCAATCTCAGGTAGCTAATAACGGAAGCACAGCAAAGATGGTTCAGTCCACAGAGAGTACACAAGACACGTCTTCAAGTACACAAGACACGTCAGGTGTTGTATAACCCCAGCCCCCTGTACCTCGACACGCACGACTGGAATAGTGCAGAGTGCGGCATCAGCTTGTAACGCAGTTACATGTGAAGTGGATCAGAGAAGACCTTCACAAGTCATCACATGGAAATTAATATCCCATTTACTTCATAAATAAAAAGTAAAATTAGGATATACACAACCCACATCTATTTTGAACCTTCCATTAAAGAAGACCAGCTATGAAGTTAAACAGAAGAGATATTCTCTCGTTATCTCAAACAAAAATCCTGAAACTAGGAAACTCTCTTAACCATTAAACTTAAAAATTCCCTAAAAACGCATTTTTGTCCTGTTTACGTATATTCTAGTTTAAGTTCTCTACAATACGCTGTAAAATAAATATTTGAGTCTTATTTAAGAAAAACAAACAACTTTAAAACTGCCAAAATGGCATCCACACACCCCAAAATCAGTACAAAAATATTTCCTATTAAGATTCACTAGCATTTAGGGTTAGAAGCCGATCGAAAAAAACATTCTCTAGTTATTACAAAGAATGACGTATTAAGAAGCGTATTTTTTAACGTTTTAAGCTACGCCAATGAGGGTTTAGGAAGTAATCTGAGCCATTCAGAGATGTTGGGAATGGGATCAGCCACTCTGGTCACAGGACACCCACACATGCCAAGTGTTCCCAGAATTTGGCCCAAGTGGCCACATGCCAGCGTTGAAAATTTGAAGCCTGTCCGATGAGGCGTTCAAGAGCTATGAACGTTTTCCTTTAAGGTTACTTAATATATATATATAAAGCCATGTACAGCAGCAGTATACGTAATCCTGACTGAGGAAACTGACCTTGCCATAACGAGAACAGCTGTGCTAGGAGCCAAGAGTTTGACAAAGATGGCTGGCCAAGTAACAACGTTATTTACTGCAGATCTACAGCTGTATCGTGTCGAGCTTACCCACAACCTGTTATTGAGGTCTTACATCCTTCACCTTAGAGGAATGGTTTTTTCCATGAGGTGTGTTGATACTGTAAGAGTCCTGATGTCTGATGGTGGACTAAACGAACTATTGAGTGTTCCTGTGCTGGGGCACCGGAGATGCAAACTGGGAAGAATTTGCCCCAGACACAAGAGCACTGAGCACTGCTGTGCTCAGTGCCGAGATTCAGAGTCAAGTTAATACATTGGATGAACTTATGCAGAACCAGTATTTAAGACGATGCTATTCATTAGAGGTGAATGATAGAGAGTTGACACTACTTCTACTACTAAACTTGTAGACTGTCTACGAAATGTTGACCTACTTCATCGCTGCAGGTCATATTGAGTATGTCAGGTAAGGTCTCATGTCAGATCAAAACATAAGATGCCTGAAGAACTTTAGAGAGATATATATAAAGGTAAAATACGTTTAACGTCCTAACCAAGGACTGTGGAATGGTATATGTACGGACATGTCATGGAGGCGACCTTCATGCGCTACGGACATGGTCCAGTTGGTCTCGTTGGAATAACACTAAACGAGAAAGGTGCTCGTCAGTGGTCCTTAAGTCTACACGTATGTAGCAGATTTTTGAAGGACATGTAAGACTTGAAAGATACAACTTCTAAAACTATAATTACCCGGAAGGAAGAGATGACGTCACGGATCAAATATACTAAAAATGAGAGATATACTGATCAAGGAAACAGTGTCACAGTGTATTGATCCAGAACACTGAAGACCATCATCTTCTGAACATAATTTATGGTTGTACATGCCCAGACGTAATGATAGATGCTGTGGATGTGGATAAAAGCATATACATATATGAGTATCTCATATGTATGGGGCAAACTGCTTGAGGGATTCCATCACTCCTTTGAAGCCATGGTGCCCTGGCTTGGTGGCAAAGCTCTCGCTTGACACGCTGAGTGTCCGGTTAGATTACCGGCAAGGTGGAAACATTGGGCGTGTTTCCATTACACCGGTTGCCCATGTTCACCCATCAGTTTAAAATGGGTACCTGGGTGTTAGTCGACTGGTGTGGGTCGCATCCTGGGACAAATTGACCTCATTTGCCCGAAATGCTCAGCATAACAAGCGGCTTTCTATATAGTAGTATGTCATTGATGTCAGCTAGGACTGTATACCTTGTACATGTACTTGTAGAAATAAAGATATTGTTATTATAGTGAAGATGGAGAGAGAAAGCAAGGGAAGCCTTACTGAACAGTGTGGAGACGTGATCTTTAGTGGACGGTGAAGCTGAGAGGTGGAGACCTGCTTGATGTAATCACTCCATCAATCTTGGTATAGTTGATCATTTTCCTAGAAGTGTGTGACTCACACTGGAAGGTGAGTGCAGCAGCTTGAGTGAGCTATAGGTGAGTTGGACCAGCTAGTAGGGTAGGTCATGTTAAACAGTTAGAAATAGAGATGTTGAAGACATCCCTTTACTAAGATTTCGGGTGTGGCCCAGCTCACCTGAACCTCATCTCTAACTGCTACACCTCACTCTGCAGATATGCGTGTGGTACTGTTTTGCTTTAGGATAAGAGAGTGTTTATCTGGCACTAAGGTTGGGTGGATTGATTACATCACTACTCTCTCTTCGTCGTCACCAGGACTGATATCCCCAGGACTGTATTTCATCTCAGTATTTGACGCGAAGCCTGCAGCGCAGGCAAAACATTTTCAATAAATATTCCTAATATTCTTGTGTCTTACTTCGCATAAGCAAGACACGACAGTATGGACCAGTAGGACCTGCCAAGCATAAACAGTAGGATTTTCCTAGTATGGACCTCTCATATTATAGTGGAACTTGGCATGAGGCTGTGATGCAGACCCATAACACTGTCTTTAGATGACTTTCTCACGATCTTTCTTGCTGCAATATGTTGTTGATCGTCGCATATTATTGAGGTGGAATCCCAGTGACCCTGGTCTCTCCCTTGTGTTGTAGTTAATGTTACCTGTGACCCTGGTCTCCCTTGTGTTGTTGTAGGCAGTGTTACCTGTGAACCTGGTTTCCCTTGTGTTGTTGTAGGTAGTGTTACCTGTGAACCTGGTTTCCTTGTGTTGTTGTAGTGTTACTTGTCTCTTGGTCTCCCTTGTGTTGTTGTGGGTATGTTACATCAGACCTGGTGTCCCCTGTGTTGTATTAGTGTTACTTGTGCCCCTGGTGTGCCCTGTGTTGTAGTTAGTGTTACTTGTGACCCTGGTGTGCCCTTGTGTTGTAGTTAGTGTTACTTGTGACCCTGGTGTGCCCTTGTGTTGTAGTTAGTGTTACTTGTGACCCTGGTGTGCCCTTGTGTTGTAGTTAGTGTTACCTGCGAACCTGGTGTGCCTTTGTAGGTTTACCTTTGTGACTCAAATTCAGCTAACCAGTTTTCCAGAATCCCTTATATCCAAGCTCAAGGAGTGTTCAATCCTAACCCCTCTGCTGATCAGTCAGACTGTTGGTATTCACCACAAGTCCCACGAACCAATATCCCTCAGCAGTGTACTAGTGCTTTCACTACTGCCAGCGATCAACTTTCTGGGGCGGAAGGAAGGCGAGTAACTTCCTTTCTCCCCAATACAATTCCTGTTGGCGACTACCGGAGCCTCGGGCGGCAGTTTCAACAGAAAGTAAAGCATTGATCCCTGGGAAAAAAAAACCCTCCGCTTTCTCTATAATGTCAGTAACTAGAGGCGGCAATACACGGTGTTATGACACAGCGTACTCCTGATGTCCGTAGCTGCAGGTGCCTACACACGGTGTTACGACACAGCGTACTCCTGATGTCCGTAGTTGCAGGTGCCTACACACGGTGTTACGACACAATGAGTGCTGATAATAATGGTCACTATACCTTTCAGCTGAGGCAAAGTTGAAGGTAAACACTTGCAACTCATCAAGAGTGACGTCGCCCACTGAAGAACTCACACGCTGAAGAACTCACAGAACCAAAGGTACTTCAGAGTCACATGAGAAGATAAGAGACAATAAAGGCTCCAGTGGTAACAATGAGAGGTACACAATGAACTCAGCAGTACCAGAGGTGGGAGGTAGGATAAACCATACGATACTACCATTACCTGAAACAATAAGCAGGTGAGGTACTCTTACTGGGACGTGATGCATCAAAGACATTCATACCAGACGGAATATCAGGAAGAGCAGAGATACATTAATGAAGAGTGTAGTACCAGGTTGGTGGGAGACAGCAAATGTGTTAATAGAGGTAAGACAAGCAGGAGGTCATGAAGTATGAACCAGTGTGCTGGAGAAGTGTAGTGGATAACCTGGTGGAGAAAAATGTTCAAGTCCTGACAGGACAAACATGGGTTAATTAAGGAGTGGAATATTAGGCCTTATCAACCTTGCGGAGATATGAGAGACTGAGGTCTATTAGGGAGAGGGAGAGGTGAACTACTTGATATTCATTTTTTTTTTTTCTCTCTCTCTCTCTCTCTCTCTCTCACACACACACACACACAAGGCTAGGAGAGAGGAATTTGGAAAGCGTCAAATTGAGAGGCGGGGCCGTGAAATAAGACTCGACTCTGCAACCACATACAGGTGAATACACACATGTATATAATTTAAGAATGATTTTTACGTGGCATGGGCTTGTACTAGTTGCTTCTCCTGGGGACCCCACAAGTTGCTTGTCCTGGGGACCCCACAAGGTTATCCTGGGGACCCCACAAGTTGCTTGTCCTGGGGACCCCACAAGTTGCTTGTCCTGGGGACCCCACAAGTTGCTTGTCCTGGGGACCCCACAAGTTGCTTGTCCTGGGGACCCCACAAGTTGCTTGTCCTGGGGACCCCACAAGTTGCTTGTCCTGGGGACCCCACAAGTTGCTTGTCCTGGGGACCCCCAGTTGCTTGTCCTGGGACCCCACAAGTTGCTTGTCCTGGGGACCCCACAAGTTGCTTGTCCTGGGGACCCCACAAGTTGCTTGTCCTGGGGACCCCACAAGTTGCTTGTCCTGGGGACACCCCACAAGTTTTGTCCTTCGGACCCCCACAAGTTGTTCTGGGGCCCCCACAAGTTATCCTGGGGACCCCACAAGTTACCCTGGGGACCCCACAAGTTACCCTGGGGACCCCACAAGTTACCCTGGGGACCCCACAAGTTACCCTGGGGACCCCACAAGTTACCCTGGGGACCCCACAAGTTACCTGGGGACCCAAGGTTACCCTGGGGACCCCACAAGTTACCCTGGGGACCCCACAAGTTACCCTGGGGACCCCACAAGTTACCCTGGGGACCCCACAAGTTACCCTGGGGACCCCACAATCAAGCACAAAACATCGTGATGTTCACTTTTGTAATAATCAACCACAACTTTCCTCACACATTCCTAAATTTCCCATCATATAACTAGTTATCTAGTGAATCATTCCATACATTACATCATCTTCTGTATCATTATTATTACATCATCTTCTGTATCATTATTATTACATCATCATCTGTATCATTATTATTACATCATCTTCTGTATCATTATTATTACATCATCTTCTGTATCATTATTATTACATCATCATCTGTATCATTATTATTACATCATCTTCTGTATCATTATTACTACATCATCATCTGTATCATTTACCCCCCCCCCCTCGTTATTATCTCACATTATTATAATCATGGGGGAGCGCTAAACCCCTAGGATTATACAGCGCATGATGGGGGGGATGGAAGGTATTTGGGCTTAATTCAGGGAGCTGGAGCACAGATCCAATTCCCTAGATCAAGAGCCCCTCACCAGCGTCAAAGAACCTCCCTTAAGGGGTTTTATCTCAGACTTCCACCTGCTTTGTCTCAAACAGCAAGTTTCTTAGTCTTTACCTCGCTCTCTACTACGTCTCCAGCCTGTTGTTATTGTGTGTTGTACGGTCACCACAGTGACCTCCAGCAGTCACTGTCTAGGTGTGCACCAGTCTCCAGCAGTCACTGTCTATGTGTGCACCAGTCTCCACAAGTCACTGTCTAGGTGTGCACCAGTCTCCAGCAGTCCCTGTCTAGGTGTGCACCAGTCTCCACAAGTCACTGTCTAGGTGTGCACCAGTCTCCACAAGTCACTGTCTAGGTGTGCACCAGTCTCCACAAGTCACTGTCTGGTGTGCACCAGTCTCCAGCAGTCACTGTCTGGTGTGCACCAGTCTCCAGCAGTCACTGTCTGTTGTGCACCAGTCTCCAGCAGTCACTGTCTGGTGTGCACCAGTCTCCACAAGTCACTGTCTGGTGTGCACCAGTCTCCAGCAGTCACTGTCTGGTGTGCAACAGTCTCCAGCAGTCACTGTCTGGTGTGCACCAGTCTCCAGCAGTCACTGTCTGGTGTGCACCAGTCTCCAGCAGTCACTGTCTGGTGTGCACCAGTCTCCAGCAGTCACTGTCTGGTGTGCACCAGTCTCTAGCAGTCACTGTCTAGGTGTGCACCAGTCTCCACAAGTCACTGTCTGGGTGTGCACCAGTCTCCAGCAGTCACTGTCTGGTGTGCACCAGTCTCCACAAGTCACTGTCTGGGTGTGCACCAGTCTCCAGCAGTCACTGTCTGGTGTGCACCAGTCTCCAGCAGTCACTGTCTGGTGTGCACCAGTCTCCAGCAGTCACTGTCTGGTGTGCACCAGTCTCCAGCAGTCACTGTCTGGTGTGCACCAGTCTCCAGCAGTCACTGTCTGGTGTGCACCAGTCTCCAGCAGTCACTGTCTGGTGTGCACCAGTCTCCAGCAGTCACTGTCTGGGTGTGCACCAGTCTCCAGCAGTCACTGTCTGGTGTGCACCAGTCTCCAGCAGTCACTGTCTGGTGTGCACCAGTCTCCAGCAGTCACTGTCTGGGTGTGCACCAGTCTCCAGCAGTCACTGTCTGGGTGTGCACCAGTCTCCAGCAGTCACTGTCTGGGTGTGCACCAGTCTCCAGCAGTCACTGTCTGGTGTGCACCAGTCTCCAGCAGTCACTGTCTGGGTGTGCACCAGTCTCCAGCAGTCACTGTCTGGGTGTGCACCAGTCTCCAGCAGTCACTGTCTGGGTGTGCACCAGTCTCCAGCAGTCACTGTCTGGGTGTGCACCAGTCTCCAGCAGTCACTGTCTGGGTGTGCACCAGTCTCCAGCAGTCACTGTCTGGGTGTGCACCAGTCTCCACAGGTCACTGTCGTGTGTGCACCAGTCTCCAGCAGTCACTGTCTGGGTGTGCACCAGTCTCCAGCAGTCACTGTCTGGGTGTGCACCAGTCTCCAGCAGTCACTGTCTGGGTGTGCACCAGTCTCCAGCAGTCACTGTCTGGGTGTGCACCAGTCTCCAGCAGTCACTGTCTGGGTGTGCACCAGTCTCCAGCAGTCACTGTCTGGGTGTGCACCAGTCTCCACAGGTCACTGTCGTGTGTGCACCAGTCTCCACAGGTCACTGGTACTGGAAGACAGGTACAACACTTTGGTATCTTTACTTTCGAAACGTTTCGCCCACGCAGGTGTCTTCAGTCGAATAATACAAAGGTGACTCTAATACTGGAGACAACCGAAGAACTGAAGTGATCAGTCCCTCAGTCTTGATAGAGGGACTGATCACCTCAGTCTTGATAGAGGGACTGATCACCTCAGTCTTGATAGAGGGACTGATCACCTCAGTCTTGATAGAGGGACTGATCACCTCAGTCTTGATAGAGGGACTGATCACCTCAGTCTTGATAGAGGGACAGATCACCTCAGTCTTGTTAGAGGGACTGATCACCTCAGTCTTGATAGAGGGACTGATCACCTCAGTCTTGATAGAGGGACTGATCACCTCAGTCTTGATAGAGGGACTGATCACCTCAGTCTTGATAGAGGGACTGATCACCTCAGTCTTGATAGAGGGACTGATCACCTCAGTCTTGATAGAGGGACTGATCACCTCAGTCTTGATAGAGGGACTGATCACCTCAGTCTTGATAGAGGGACTGATCACCTCAGTCTTGATAGAGGGACTGATCACCTCAGTCTTGATAGAGGGACTGATCACCTCAGTCTTGATAGAGGGACTGATCACCTCAGTCTTGATAGAGGGACTGATCACCTCAGTCTTGATAGAGGGACTGATCACCTCAGTCTTGATAGAGGGACTGATCACCTCAGTCTTGATGGAGGGACTGATCACCTCAGTCTTGATGGAGGGACTGATCACCTCAGTCTTGATAGAGGGACTGATCACCTCAGTCTTGATGGAGGGACTGATCACCTCAGTCTTGATAGAGGGACTGTTCACCTCAGTCTTGATAGAGGGACTGTTCACCTCAGTCTTGATAGAGGGACTGATCACCTCAGTCTTGATAGAGGGACTGATCACCTCAGTCTTGATAGAGGGACTGATCACCTCAGTCTTGATAGAGGGACTGATCACCTCAGTCTTGATAGAGGGACTGATCACCTCAGTCTTGATAGAGGGACTGATCACCTCAGTCTTGATAGAGGGACTGATCACCTCAGTCTTGATAGAGGGACTGATCACCTCAGTCTTGATAGAGGGACTGATCACCTCAGTCTTGATAGAGGGACTGATCACCTCAGTCTTGATAGAGGGACTGTTCACCTCAGTCTTGATAGAGGGACTGTTCACCTCAGTCTTGATAGAGGGACTGATCACCTCAGTCTTGATAGAGGGACTGATCACCTGCCTGCTGTGCTGGCGAGAAGTTTCGAAACTGAAGATAACGTAGTGATTCACTGGTGGTTTGTTGCTGGAGCCTGGTTGACGTCCCTTACTGCAGGCAGTAGTCAACCACCCACGCAGTAGTCAACCACCCACGCAGTAGTCAACCACCCACGCAGTAGTCAACCACCCACGCAGTAGTCAACCACCCGCGCAGTAGTCAACCACCCACGCAGTAGTCAACCACCCACGCAGTAGTCAACCACCCACGCAGTAGTCAACCACCCACGCAGTAGTCAACCACCCACGCAGTAGTCAACCACCCACGCAGTAGTCAACCACCCACGCAGTAGTCAACCACCCACGCAGTAGTCAACCACCCACGCAGTAGTCAACCACCCACGCAGTAGTCAACCACCCACGCAGTAGTCAACCACCCGCGCAGTAGTCAACCACCCACGCAGTAGTCAACCACCCACGCAGTAGTCAACCACCCACGCAGTAGTCAACCACCCACGCAGTAGTCAACCACCCACGCAGTAGTCAACCACCCACGCAGTAGTCAACCACCCACGCAGTAGTCAACCACCCACTCACCACTCAACCACAACAGTATTCGACTGGTCACGCAAACGCTATGTCCACGCTTAACCTACCACACAACCAACCTACCACACTACTAGTCTATCACACTACTAGCCTATCACACTACTAGCCTATCACACTACTAGCTTATCACACTACTAGCCTATCACACTACTAGCCTATCACACTACTAGCCTATCACACTACTAGTCTATCACACTACTAGCCTATCACACTACTAGCCTATCACACTACTAGCCTATCACACTACTAGCCTATCACACTACTAGCCTACCACACAACCAACCTACCACACTACTAGTCTATCACACTACTAGCCTATCACACTACTAGCCTATCACACTACTAGCTTATCACACTACTAACCTATCACACTACTAGTCTATCACACTACTAGTCTATCACACTACTAGCCTATCACACTACTAGCCTATCACACTACTAGCCTATCACACTACTAGCCTATCACACTACTAGCCTATCACACTACTAGCTTATCACACTACTAGCCTATCACACTACTAGCCTATCACACTACTAGCCTATCACACTACTAGCCTATCACACTACTAGCCTATCACACTAGCCTATCACACTACTAGCCTACCACACAACCAACCTACCACACTACTAGACTATCACACTGCTAGCCTATCACACTACTAGCTTATCACACTACTAGCCTATCACACTACTAGCCTACCACACAACCAACCTACCACACTACTAGCCTATCACACTACTAGCCTATCACACTACTAACCTATCACACTAACCTATCACACTAACCTATCACACTACTAGCCTACCACACTACTAACCTACCACAATATTAGCCTATCACACTAATAGCCTATCACACTACTAGCCTATCACACTACTAACCTATCACACTACTAACCTATCACACTACTAACCTATCACACTACTAACCTATCACACTACTAACCTATCACACTACTAACCTATCACACTACTAGCCTACCACACTACTAGTCTACCACACTACTAGCCTATCACACTACTAACCTACTACACTACTAGCCTATCACACTAACCTACCACACTACTAGCCTCTTACACTACTAGCTTTCACATTAGCCTACCACACAATCAACCTACCACACTACTAACCTACCACACTACTAGCCTACCACACTACTAACCTATCACAAGTACTAACCTACCACACTACTATCCTACCACACTACTAGCCTACCACACTACTAGCCTACCACACTACTAACCTATCACACTACTAACCTACCACACTTCTAAACTACCACACTATTAGCCTACCACACTACTAACCTACCACACTACTAGCCTACCACACTACTAACTTATCACACTACTAGCCTACCACACTAGTCTATCACACTACTAACCTACCACACTACTAGCCTACCACACTACTAGCCTATTACACTACTAGCCTACCACACTACTAACCTGCCACGCTACTAACCTACCACACTACTAGCCTACCACACTACTAACCTGCCACACTACTAACCTACCACACTACTAGCCTATTACACTACTAACCTACCACACTACTAGCCTATCACACTACTAATCTATCACACTACTAATCTACCACACTAATAGCTTATTACACTACTAGCCTATTACACTATTAACCTACCACTCTTGTAGCCTCTCACACTACTAATCTATAACACTACTAACCTACCACACTAATAGCCTATTACACTACTAATCTATCACACTACTAACCTACCACACTACTAGCCTATTACACTACTAATCTAACACACTACTAACCTACTACACTACTAGCCTATTACACTACTAATCTCTCACACTACTAACCTACCACACTACTAACCTACCACACTACAAACCTACCACACTACTAGCCTATTACACTACTAACCTACCACACTACTAGTCAATCACACTACTAACCTACCACACTACTAGCCTATTACACTACTAACCTACCACACTTCTAGCCTATCGCACTACTAATCTATCACACTACTAACCTACCACACTACTAGCCTATCGCACTACTAATCTACCACACTACTAACCTACCACACTTCTAGCCTATCACACTACTAATCTATCAAACTACTAACCTACCACACTACTAGCCTATTACACTACTAATATATCACACTACTAACCTACTACACTACTAGCCTATTACACTACTAACCTACCACACTACAAACCTACCACACTACTAGCCTATTACACTACTAACCTACCACACTACTAGTCAATCACACTACTAACCTACTACACTACTAGCATACCACAATAATAACCTACCACGCTACCACATAAGCACGCTAATCTGACAGACCAGTAAAGTGTGTCGAGCATTGTCAGGTCACTCGCTAGTTGTTTATAGGTCATTCGTTAGATGTATCAGGTCACGTGCTAGTTGTTTATAGGTCACTCGCTAGATGTCAGGTCACGTGTTAGTTGTGTCTAGGTCACGTGTTAGTTGTGTCCAAGTCACTCGCTAGTTGTGTCCAGGTCACTCGCTAGTTATGTCCTAGTCGCTTGATAGTTGTGTCCAGGTCACTTGCTAGTTGTGTTCAGGTCACTTGCTAGTTGTGTCCAAATTACTCGCTAGTTATGTCTAGGTTACTCGTTAGTTGTGTCCAGGCCACTCGCTAGTTGTATCCAGGTCACTAGCTAGTTGTATCCAGGTCACTAGCTAGTTGTGTCCAGGTCACTAGCTAGTTGTGTCCAGGTCACTCGCTAGTTGTGTCCAGGCCACTCGCTAGTTGTTTCCAGGCCACTCGCTAGTTGTTTCCAGGCCACTCGCTAGTTGTATCCAGGCCACTCGCTAGTTGTGTCCAGGTCACTCGCTAGTTGTGTCCAGGCCACTCGCTAGTTGGGTACAGGCCACTCGCTAGTTGGGTCCAGGCCACTCGCTAGTTGTATCCAGGTCACTCGCTAGTTGTATCCAGGTCACTCGCTAGTTGTATCCAGGTCACTCGCTAGTTGTATCCAGGCCACTCACTAGTTGTGTCCAGACCACTCGCTAGTTGTGTCCAGACCACTCACTAGTTGTGTCCAGACCACTCGCTAGTTGTGTCCAGACCACTCGCTAGTTGTGTCCAGGCCACTCGCTAGTTGTGTCCAGGCCACTCGCTAGTTGTGTCCAGGCCACTCGCTAGTTGTGTCCAGGCCACTCGCTAGTTGTGTCCAGGCCACTCGCTAGTTGTGGCAGTACAGTTCCTGTATACCGGCCGCTGACAAATACCGCTTCGTCATTCTCAAAGGGAATGATTTTAACATTCACGACAGTTTAAGAGGCGAGACTTGCTGCTGAGTATAACTGCCAGTGTTGCGGTCGCTGTGCCATCTGAGAACGGTATCCCCGTGTTCTATAACCTCAGCCCCCTAGACCTCAATCCACGCGAATGGAATAGTGCAGAGTGCGGCATAAGTTGATAATGTAGTTTAGTATTAGTCGTTACATAGAAACTAACATACTAATTCACACCTTTCAGAGGGATGAAAAAGACCAGTGACGCTGTTAGTTGTTCTGGGATACCCAGTGACGCTGTTAGTTGTTCTGGGATACCCAGTGACACTGTTAGTTGTTCTGGGATACCCAGTGACGCTGTTAGTCACTGGGTTAATAATAAGGCTTGACCCATCAACTACACGAGAGTCATTAATTAAGACTGTGTTACCTAGTCACCACAAGTCAATAATACATTTATTCCTATATATACTCAAAAAGAGACATACACATTACACATGGATTCATACACGGTGTATGTGTAAGATATGTACAGTACGCTTATATTTACAGATTCGAATAAGCCACATTCATTGATATAAACTTTATAAACTGTTTTGCTTTAAATGGAGCTTGATAAAGCTGTGTTTTGAGCGAAACGTCGTTTATTAATCAAGATATGATCTGCACATTGTGTGATTCTATCGCAGTAACTCTTAAAATTTGCACAAGTCCACAAAGGTTAAAAGTTTACCATGAAACAGAATATACACCGAGGTGTATGTCTCTCACTGTATATACACTCTTAAGTGTATGTCTCTCACTGTATATATACTCTTAAGTGTATGTCTCTCACTGTATATACACTCTTAAGTGTATGTCTCTCACTGTATATATACTCTTAAGTGTATGTCTCTCACTGTATATACACTCTTAAGTGTATGTCTCTCACTGTATATACACTCTTAAGTGTATCTAGTATGTCTCTCCTGTATATACACTCTATAAGTGTATGTCTCTCCTGTATATACACTCTTAAGTGTATGTCTCTCACTGTATATACACTCTTAAGTGTATGTCTCTCACTGTATATACACTCTTAAGTGTATGTCTTCAATGTATATACACTCTATGTATGTCTCTGTATATATATATATATATATATATATATATATATATATATATATATATATATATATATACACACACACACAATGTGAGTCTGCTTTAATTCCTGCTTCAGATATTAAAGTATTCTTGTCTGGTGGTGGTGACATGCAGCCTTAATGACCACCGTTTAGTCGAGAGGATTAAAACCTATTAGCCAACTACCCAACGTCAAGATGGTCTTAAGCATTCAACAACCTCAAACTGGACGAGGTGTGGGTCCAGGATGGGCCACACCTTTGTGACTTTGGACCAACTGAACAGCGGTGACTGGTTAATGGTTCAAGTTGGACCGAAAGCGTAGTCTTAAATTTCAGTCTCCTGTGTTCGGGTTATTTGTGTATTGTTCCAGTCATGGAATTGTGCCTTTTTACTCTTTATAATTTTGGG
Organism: Cherax destructor; assembly: GCA_009830355.1. Classification (NCBI taxonomy): domain Eukaryota; kingdom Metazoa; phylum Arthropoda; class Malacostraca; order Decapoda; family Parastacidae; genus Cherax; species Cherax destructor. The sequence goes on from WNWK01003160.1 coordinate 14,623, forward strand.
AGTTGTGAAATGTTCCAGTCTTGGTTACCTGACGTATATTCTTCACATACATATACTTGTATTTTTCACAGCTGCCTCAAATAGCAGCCAAGGCGGTCAAAGGCAGGTATCAGCAGTACTGGGCAACACATGGCTGGGGGTCAGGTAACACCGTCACTGCAACACTAACGTCAACACCATCAACACACTTTCACCACTACCACATAATTTGCCGCAAACTCTCTTGAATTTTCTGATTTTTTTTTAGTTTGAATACTTTTAGAGAATGTGTAGAGAATTTTTTTTTAGAAAAAACTATATTTGGTATATATTGTATGACCCTTGTAAGTTCAGTGTTTTTTTATTATAATAATAATATTTGGTATATATGTTGCCCGGGATCATCTTATATACGATCTACATAAATTTTATCTTCCTTGCGGAGTTTTAAAATTTAAATCAAATTTACATAGTGTTTATTCCTTCTAGTCAACCTTTAACCACCGCTATCAAATTTCTTCCCATTTTGAAATGTTATAATATGTAAAATACTCATTTTGAATTGACTTGATAGATTAAAAAATATATTTAGAATTATAATCATCCGTGCAGATGTGGGAAACACCCAAGTCAAGATGCTTGTATACAAGACTCACGAAATTGTAATGACACGATTGCAAACAAACCATACCAAGGGTGGGGATAGAACCCGCGATCAGAGTGTCATAAAACTCCAGACAGAGTCTGGAGTTTTATGACTCTCTGATCGCGGGTTCTAACCCCACCCGTGGTAAGGTTTGGTTGTATACACGTCTAGGAGAGAGGGTTTTAGTTGCGACTCTCCTAGCTCTATTATTAAGCAGCTTCAGTGGTTCCAAGTCTCCTTCCAACAGTTGGCAGTGTCGTTCAAGCAATTTGGAATCTTGTTCCAGCAGTTTACAGACTCGTTCTAGCAGTTCGAAGCCTCGTTCTAGCAGTTCGAAGCCTCGTTCTGGCAGTTCGAAGCCTCGTTCTGGCAGTTCGAAGCCTCGTTCTGGCAGTTCGAAGCCTCGTTCTGGCAGTTCGAAGCCTCGTTCTAGCAGTTCGAAGCCTCGTTCTAGCAGTTCGAAGCCTCGTTCTATCAGTTCGAAGCCTCGTTCTAGCAGTTCGAAGCCTCGTTCTAGCAGTTCGAAGCCTCGTTCTAGCAGTTCGAAGCCTCGTTCTAGCAGTTCGAAGCCTCGTTCTAGCAGTTCGAAGCCTCGTTCTAGCAGTTCGAAGCCTCGTTCTGGCAGTTCGAAGCCTCGTTCTGGCAGTTCGAAGCCTCTCTGCAGTTCAGCCTCGTTCTAGCAGTTCGAAGCCTCGTTCTAGCAGTTCGAAGCCTCGTTATAGCAGTTCGAAGCCTCGTTCTATCAGTTCAAAGCCTCGTTCTAGCAGTTCGAAGCCTCTTTCTAGCAGTTCAGTCTCTTTCCAGATGATCACAATCTCGTTCTAGCAGTTCAAAGTCTCGTTCCGGGGTAGTTCGGAGTCTCACTCCAGTAGTTAGGAGTATCCTTCCTGCAATGGAGGGAGTTGGTTAGTGTTGTTTTGCAGTTAGAAGCTGGATAATGGCATGATCTAGTAAGAGATCGTGTTGTGTTCTGAGGGAGGGAGTTGAGTTTGTAGGGCAGTAAGAAGCTGATTACAGTGCCTTTACCACATGTCAACTAACAGAAGCTAAATCTTGTGTCGTGGGTGACCGATGGTCTGAGTTAACAGGTAGTTAGACACTGCAGTGAAACCTTAATTACGACGTTTCGTCCAGGACTGGACTTTATCAAATCCACTCCTTGGAAAGGTTCAATCCTGGACGAAACGTCTGAACAACGTTTTCTCTGCATATAAAGTGTTTTGTGACACTCATGAGCACAACAGAACCTTCGCCAAGAACACTGGCAGGGCAGACTTATCTATATCAGTAAACCAGATACAGAACCTCGATATAACACCGACGTGTTTACAGCTACATTGGCAGCTCAGGCTACAGGCTCATGGCTCACCCACCACTCTTGTCCAACAACAAAAACGCAACAGAAGTGATCTCCCTTACACACCTCTATATCCCAACGTACTATATTCTTCTCACCTCAACATAACTTATGGATGATGGTCATCTAGAAGTGAACTTCTTAACTGGAGCGCAGGTACAACCTACAACTCCATACTCATTATGTAGTTACGAGTATTTCCCCAATGTAGATACAACAATATGGGTAAAACACATACTAGATGTAGTTGTACATGAATGGTATACAATACCGACAAGAGGAAGACTTAGATATACGTATAACATCTGGGTATATTAGATGAATCTTATTGTAGCCAGCTGGTCCAGTGGCTTACACGTTGGCCTGGAGTTTTACGACACACTTGCCGCGAGTTCAATCCCCACCCGTATCGTGGTTTATTTGCAATCGTGTCATTACGATTTCGTGAGTTATTTACCTATTTAGTTGCGTGTTTTCTTTAGTAACCATGAAGCTGTAGGTATTTTTTACAGGTTATAGTAATGTGTTTTATTAATCTTGTGGTGAGGTGATGTTGCTAACTGTGTCTTGGTGTCTTTCCACAGGTGTGAGGAGAGAAGTGAGGCGGGGCCAGCCTACCCCTGCACCTCCTGCCTCAGTGGCGCAGACTGCACTCAGTGTACACACAAACTCAATAACATCATGGGGTGCTTCCTGAAGAAGTTCGACAACTTCCTCAATCGGTCGTTCTACAAGTTAGGGTTCACGATTGCTAACCACTACGGCTACTTCATTATTGTTCCTGTCTTCATATCTGCCATCTTAGCCACCGGGTTCCAGAGAATTAAATACCAGGATGATCCTGAGTATTTGTTTTCGCCCACCACGGGCTTCGCTAGGAACGAGCGAGCTATTATAGAAGAAAACTTCTTCCTCAACTTCAGTTCTGACTTCCATCCGTCACGAATAACACGGACGGGACGCTTCGCTAGACTCATTATTACAGCCAGTGACGAGGGTACCCTGCTACGATCACACGTCTGGGATGACATCGTTAAACTAGACCAGCTAGTGCACTCCGTCGGTGTTGACGTGGAAAATGACAGACACGTTAGATATGACGATCTCTGTGCTATATGGGACAGCAAGTGCTACGAGAACAACGTACTGGCTCTGCAAGATTTTATGCCGCGTATCGAGAACGGCACTTTCAACCTCACTTACCCTCTCATGCTCAACCCCACCACCTTCGAAACCTACGTCTTCCCTCATTTCTTCGGCGGCACGGTGCTCACCAACGACAGCGTAGTGGTGAGCGTGAAGGCTCTCTCTATCTTCTACTGGCTCAAGACCAACACCGCCAAGCAGGACGCAGAGTAAGTCTCAAGGCTCTTCTTTATGCAGTGAACCAATTCTCAATATATGTACGTATAATTATGTAATAAAATCACAGACAGGTGATCTTAATAATGCAAGACAAGGGGGATGGAAGTCATCATATCAAGATCTTTCATACGTCTACGTGCGTCATCAGGAGCTATGCAATGTTGCAAGAGTAGCAACAGGAGGAATGAGAGGAAGTTCTCTTAGAGAAATGTAACCTGGTGACACCTGGCTGGCGTCACCACGTTACCTTACTCTGAGAAAACTTCCTCTCATGCCTCCTGTTCTACTCTTACAATATTGCATAGCTCCTGATGACGCACGGAGACATGTGAAAGATCTTGAGCTGAAGATTAACATGCTCCGTGGCTTGTCTTGCATGTATATTTATACATGTGATTTTTCAAGGGGTTTGTTCTCTTATTTCAGTCACAAAAATCACTAGACTGATGTTAATGAAACTCTCACAAGTTGCTCTACTGTGATAGAATGTCTTAGACCAGAGCATTGTAACAAAAAAAATAGCCTAATTTTTAATATTTTTTTGTAAGTTTTAGATAAAATAATATCTAAATGGCTAAATGGAATTGCGTAAAAAAATCATGGTATAGGTTTAAAAAAATTAAATATATGTTTATCAGTGTGATAAACCAATTTCTTAGTGATTCAGTATAGTATGATACTGAAAAATATATTAAAAAAATAGGAAACTAGAAACTACAAAGTCATTAAAAATTTAATTTTCTTCTTAAAGACAGTAATATTAAAAGTTTGAAATCGACCAAAAGGAGCATTCCCTAGTTATCACACAGAATACAACAATTGTAAGATTTGTAACAATGTTAGTATATTCACAGATTGGCACCAACATAGGTTAAACATACGGGGAATCATCCTCATCAAACTTTTAACACCGATGTGACAAAGTTTGAAACCGATCAGAAGAGGCATTCTCAAGTTATCACATGGAAATTAATACTAGTAATACTCTATATACCATTGAGCAGAGGGCGTCTGCACAGCCAGTAGTTGCATGGAGCTTTATTTACCAGCGTTGAAACTCTCAAGTTAATTGAATGAGTCTCAAGTTAGAACCAAAAATCTTGGAGAAAAAACATAAGGCAGCGAATGTAAGGTATCCCTCCAGGGATTCATAATAATCCTACTGCCTACTTATCTTCTTTGTTGAACTACAATATTATATGGAATAATAATAATCGTTTATTCTACAAATACATGATACTATTTACACAGACCTAGCCTGACATCAGTGATATATAGAAAGTCTCTGGTTATGCGTAGCATTTCGGGCAACTTAGGTTAATGTTGTCCCCCAGGATGCGACCCACGCCAGTCGGCTAACACCCAGGTACCCACTTGCTGTTAGGTGAACAAGGACAACAGGTGTAAGGAAACATGCCCAATATTTCCACCCATACCGGGGAATCGAACCACGGACACTCAGTGTGTGTGAGCTGAGTGAGCTACCAACCGAATGTGAGTCAGTATAAGTACCGGGCGAGTTAAGGGGCACGTAAGTACTCCTGTCTTCTAATAACATGTTCATTTTTCCACTATAATCTACCTTGTCCATAATTACTATCGCATTTGCTTTGTTTCGTAAGGTGAAGTCCAGGATCTTTCCTTAATTCATGGTATAACTTAACAAATCTTTGATGACAATTGTCATCAAAGATTTGTTAAGTTATACCATGAATTAAGGAAAGATCTCAGACTTCACCTTACGAAACAGACAAAGCAAATGCGATAGTAATTATGGACAAGGTAGATTATGGTGGAAAAATAATCTAAACCAGCGGTTAATAGGTACCTGGGTGTTAGTCGACTGTTGCAGGTGGAATACAAATGGGGGTTAGTATACCTTAGATAGTAGGACTGGATTTTGATATGAGCTGAGACAGGATAACAACACTTACCTCGTAACTTGAATAGTGTTAAAAATATTGCTGTTTGCACACAGTCGTCACTTGGACGACAGCAGGTGAGAGGTTGCTCCAGAAATAGGCATAACAAGCTATAATTTAGACAGCAGTTCACTCTCAAGTGAACTTTTGACAGTCATGGCTTGGAAGAGTTCATGAGTGACCTAAATGTTATTTATAGTGGAAATTTGTAAAGTTTGGTTTACTATTGTTATAATGTTGATGTTGATGTTGCACCGTGTGTTGCCACCTGTGCAGTATATGTTGATGTTCTAGTGGAGAATGTGTGTAGATGTTGATAGTCTAGTACAGGATGTGTGTAGATGTTGATGTTCTGGTGAAGGAAGTGTAGATGCTAATGTCCTAGTGTAGGGTGTAAGAATGCATGTATTATTACTGTTATCTGGTTCACTAACCGGTTCTGTCTTTTCACTTCTCTTCCCTGCCCTCCCCCTCCGCCTCCGTCACCAGCGCATCACTGTGGGAGGAAGCACTACTGAAGGAGATGGACAATCGCGACTTCGGCAGCATCTCCGTGGCGAGGTTTGTTTCGCGGACTCTGGAGACAGAGCTTGAGAACAACACCAACTCGGTAGTGCCCTTCATTGGCGTCACCCTCACCATCATGATATTATTCAGCGTGTGTTCTGTCATGATGGGTGACTGGGTGCGCACCAAGCCCTGGCTTGGATTTCTGGGCGTCATCTCGGCCATCCTCGCCTGCGCCACCTCCTTCGGCTTCCTAATCTACCTCGGGGTAGAGTTCATCGGTATCAACATGGCCTCGCCCTTCCTCATGTTAGGTGAGTACCCCTTCAATAAGTACCCATTTTCTATGTGGTTTATAGGGCCACTCACAGCTGACGCCGTATCGAGTCCATCCGTTTTTTTTTTTTTGGCGATTCATTTTCTACAATTTTCATTTACAACTTCCCGTTTTCTTTTATGGGCTTTCTTCATCAAATGCATATATTTTCTTTTAAAATTTCCCATTTCCTATTTTTACAAGTTCTCATTTACTTTAATAATAATAATAACATCACAATAATTCACGTACATGCTGGCAAGATTGAACGTACGTGTAATTCGTTTTATTTTTAAGTTGTTCACTTTGTTGGAAAACCAGTGGTCGTACAGTATGTCGTGTGGTAATGGCGGGTATGAAGACTTTGTTATTACTGGTGTCAGTGTCAGGTGGTGTAAAGTACTGGTGTCAGTGTCTGGTGGTGTAAAGTACTGGTGTCAGTGTCTGGTGGTGTAAAGTACTGGTGTCAGTGTCTGGTGTGTAAAGTACTGGTGTCAGTGTCTGGTGGTGTAAAGTACTGGTGTCAGTGTCTGGTGGTGTAAAGTACTGGTGTCAGTGTCTGGTGGTGTAAAGTACTGGTGTCAGTGTCTGGTGGTGTAAAGTACTGGTGTCAGTGTCTGGTGGTGTAAAGTACTGGTGTCAGTGTCTGGTGGTGTAAAGTACTGGTGTCAGTGTCTGGTGGTGTAAAGTACTGGTGTCAGTGTCTGGTGGTGTAAAGTACTGGTGTCAGTGTCTGGTGGTGTAAAGTACTGGTGTCAGTGTCAGGTGGTGTAAAGTACTGGTGTCAGTGTCAGGTGGTGTAAAGTACTGGTGTCAGTGTCTGGTGGTGTAAAGTACTAGTGTTAGTGTCTGGTGGTGTAAAGTACTGGTGTCAGTGTCTGGTGGTGTAAAGTACTGGTGTCAGTGTCTGGTGGTGTAAAGTACTGGTGTCAGTGTCTGGTGGTGTAAAGTACTGGTGTCAGTGTCTGGTGGTGTAAAGTACTGGTGTTAGTGTCTGGTGGTGTAAAGTACTGGTGTCAGTGTCAGGTGGTGTAAAGTACTGGTGTCAGTGTCTGGTGGTGTAAAGTACTGGTGTCAGTGTCTGGTGGTGTAAAGTACTGGTGTCAGTGTCTGGTGGTGTAAAGTACTGGTGTCAGTGTCTGGTGGTGTAAAGTACTGGTGTCAGTGTCAGGTGGTGTAAAGTACTGGTGTCAGTGTCAGGTGGTGTAAAGTACTGGTGTCAGTGTCTGGTGGTGTAAAGTACTGGTGTCAGTGTCAGGTGGTGTAAAGTACTGGTGTCAGTGTCTGGTGGTGTAAAGTACTGGTGTCAGTGTCTGGTGGTGTAAAGTACTGGTGTCAGTGTCTGGTGGTGTAAAGTACTGGTGTCAGTGTCTGGTGGTGTAAAGTACTGGTGTCAGTGTCTGGTGGTGTAAAGTACTGGTGTCAGTGTCTGGTGGTGTAAAGTACTGGTGTCAGTGTCTGGTGGTGTAAAGTACTGGTGTCAGTGTCAGGTGGTGTAAAGTACTGGTGTCAGTGTCTGGTGGTGTAAAGTACTGGTGTTATGTGTGGTGGTGTAAAGTACTGGTGTTAGTGTCTGAGTTGTAGGTAAACACACACACATTTATATATATATAATATATATATATATATATATATATATATATATATATATATATATATATATATATATATATATATATATATAATGTGTGTGTGTGTGTGTGTATGTGTAGGAGAGTAAGATAGCAGATGAACAGGGAGGCTTTAAGAATGGTAGGGGGTGTATAGACCAAGTGTTTACAGTGAAAATTATAGGTGAACAGTATTTAGATAAGGGTAAAAAGGTTTTTGTGGCATTTATGGATTTGGAAAAGGCGTATGACAGGGTGGATAAAGGGGAAATGTGGCAGATGTTGCAAATGTATTTAATAGGAGCTGGGTTATTGAAATCAGTGAAAAGTTTTTACGGGGATAGTGAGGCTCAGGTTAGAGTATGTAGGAGAGAGGGAGATTATTTCTCGGTAAAAGTAGGCCTTAGACAAGGATGTGTGATGTCACCGTGGTTGTTCAATATATTTATAGATGGAGTTGTAAGAGAAGTGAATGCTCGGGTGTTGGTAAGAGGTGTGGGGTTAAAAGATAAAGAATCTAACACAAAGTGGGAGTTGTCACAGTTGCTCTTTGCTGATGACACTGTGCTTTTGGGAGATACTGAAGAGAAGTTGCAGAGGAGAGGTTGGTGGATGAGTTTGGTAGGGTATGTAAAAGAAGAAAATTAAAAGTGAATATAGGAAAGAGTAACGTGATGACAAAAAAAAATTAGATAACGAAAGATTGGATATCAGATTGGAGGGAGAGAGAGTATGGAGGAGGTGAATGTATTCAGATATTTAGGAGTGGATGTGTCAGCAGATGGGTCTATGAAAGATGAGGAGAATCATAGAATTGACGAGGGAAGAAAGGTGAGTGGTGCACTGAGGAGCCTGTGGAGACAAAGAACTTTGTCCATGGAAGCAAAGAGGGGAATGTATGAGAGCATAGTTATACCAATGCTCTTATATGGGTGTGGAAAATGGGTGGTGAATGTTGCAACAATGAGAAGGCTGGAGGCAGTGGAGATGTCGTGTCTGAGGGCAATGTGTGGTGTGAATATAATGCAGATAATTCGTTGTTTGGAAATTAGGAGGAGGTATGGGATTACCAAAACCATTATCTAGAGGGCTGAGGAGGGGTTGTTGAGGTGGTTCGGACATGTGGAGAGGATGGAACAAAATAGAATGACTTCGAGAATGTATAAATCTATAGTGGAGGGAAGGTGGAGTAGAGAGCAGCCTAGGAAAGGTTGGAGGGAGGAGTTAAAGGAGGTTTTGTGTGCGAGTGGCTTGGACTTTCAGCAAGCATGCGTGAGCATGTTAGATAGGAGCAAATGGAGACAAATGGTTTTTAGGACTTAACGTGCTGTTGGAGTGTGAGCAAGGTAACATTTATGAAGGAATTCAGGAAAACCGGCAGGCCGGACTTGAGTCCTGGAGATGGGAAGTACAGTGCCGGCACTCTGAAGGAGGGGTGTTAATGTTAGTTTTATAACTGTTGTGTAAGCGTGCCTTTGGCAAGACAGTGATGGAAAGAATGATGGTGAAAGTTTTTCTTTTTCGGGCCACCCTGCCTTGGTGAGAAACGACTGATGTATAATATATATATATATATATATATATATATATATATATATATATATATATATATATATATATCTGCACACTGCCATAACAACATACTGGAGTGAGAGATATGGGAGAAAGTGTAAAATAAACCCAGTGAGGAGCAGGGGTGCGGTGGGGACAATACGGGAGCACTGTATTAACATCCGGGGTCCCAGACTATTCAACATCTTACCAGAAGATATCCGAAACATCGCTGGAACCAGTGTAGAAGCCTTCAAGAGGAAACTGGACAAGTATCTTCATCGGGTGCCTGATCAACCAGGCTGTGATGGATATGTGGGTCAGCGGGCCTCCAGCAGCAACAGCCTGGTTGACCAGGCAAGCACCAGACGAGCCTGGCCCATGGCCGGGCTCAGAGAGTAGATACTCTCAAAACTCTTCAAAGGTATATCAAAGGTATACCTTCAAAGGTATATATATATATATATATATATATATATATATATATATATATATATATATATATATATATATATATATATATATATATATATATATATATATTGTGTGTGTGTGTAAAATAACCACTGTGAAAAAATAGTTAAATTCTAGGTGCTTTCATGATTTCTCACATTATCAAGGAATACTAAAAATAATAGAACAAGAGAAGACTTAAGGCTGAGATATGACCTCACATATCTAATGTGAAGGACCTGGGAGTGATAATGTCAGAGGATCTCACTTTCAAAGACCACAACATTGTATCAATCGCATCTGCTAGGAAAATGATAGGATGGATAATGAGAACCTTCAAAACTAGGGACTCCAAGCCCATGACACTGTTCAGGTCGCTTGCTCTCTCTAGGCTGGAATATTGCCGAATATTAAAATGCTATACAATACCAACAGGATGGTAAGACACATGTGCAACAGTTTATCTTTATTCCGAAAGGTTTCGCCCACACAGTAGACTTCTTCAGTCGAGTACTGAAAAGTTTGCAGCGGCAGTAGAGATGTGAAGACGATGTAATTAGTCCATCAGCCTTGATGGTGTAGTTTTGAGGTGGTCAGTCCCTCAACCTGGAGAAGAGTTTCCATAGTGAGAATGTTAGATTGGAGAGGGACGTGACTTCTCAATGCTTACATTCTTTCTTGTACTAGTGGACTACACCTCACCTTCTGACAGTATATAAGTCTTCATACTGTTGCTTCAACTTCACATTGTTTCAGACTATGGAACAAAAACTCTTCTCCAGGCTGAGGGACTGACCACCTCAAAACTACCTCTTCAAAGGTGATGGACTGATTACATCGTCTTCACATCTCTGCTGCTCCTGCCTACTTTCTGTACTTGACTGAAGAAGTCTGCTGTGTAGGCGAAACGTTTCGGAATAAAGATACCAAAGTGTTGCACCTGTGTCTGGAATATTGTTGTACACTAACTGCCTCCTTTAAGGCAGGCGAAATTGTTGACCTGGAGAATGTAGAGAGAGCCTTCATGGCACACATAAGTGTGATAAAACACCTAAATTACTGGGAACGGTTGAAGTTCCTTGACTTGTATTCCCTGGAATGCAGGCGAAAAAGATATATGATAATATACAATTGGAAAATCCTAGAGGAATTCTTACTAAATTTGCGCAAGAAAATCACTCCCTACGAAAGCAAAAAACTCGGCAGGAGATGCAACATCCCCCGAGGGTCAACGCCCCCGCGGCCCGATCTGTGACCAGGACTCATGGTGGATCAGGGCCTTATCAACCAGGCTGTTGCTGTTAGCCGCATGCAAATCAACGTACGAACCACAGCCCGGCTGGTCAGGTACTGACTTTAGGTGCCTGTCCAGCGCCTTCTTGAAGACAGCCAGGGGTATGTTGGTAATCTCCCTTATGTATACTGGGAGGCAGTTGAACAGTCTTGGGCCCCTGACACTTATTGTGTTGTCTCTTATTGTGCTAGTGGCGCCCCTGCTTTTCATTGGGGGGATGTTACATCGTCTGCCGAGTCTTTTGTTTTCATAGGGAGTGATTTTCGTGTGCAAATCCCTCTAGGATTTTCCAAGTTTATATAATCAGGTATCTTTCCCGCCTGCGTTCTAGGGAGTACAGGTTGAAGAACTTCAAGCATTCCCAGTAATTGAGGGGTTTTATCGCAGTTATGTGTGCCATGAAGGTTCTCTGTGCATTTTCTAGGTCAGCAATTTCACCTGCCTTGAAAGGTGCTGTTAGTGTGCAGCAATATTTCAGCCTAGATAGAACAAGCGGCCTGAAGTGTCATCATCTGCTTGGCATCCCTAGTTTTGAAGGTTCTCATTATCCATCCTGTCATTTTTCTAGTAGATGCGATTGATACAATGTTGTGGTCTTTGAAAGTGAGATCCTCTGACATTATTTCTCCCAGGTCTTTTACATTAGTTTTTCGCTCTATTGTGTGGTTAGAATTTGTTTTATACTCCGATATACTAGTTTTAATTTCCTCACGTTTTCCATATCGGAGTAGTAATTGAAATTTCTCATCATTGAACTTCATATTGTTTTCTGCGGTCCATTTAAAGATTTGGTTGATTCACCATGAGGCCTGATCGCAGACCTGGCCGCGGGGGCGTTGACCCCCGAAACCCTCTCCAGGTATACTCCAGGTATACATGTGACCTCACACATGTCTCAACACGCTAAGCGTGGGAGTGTAGTGTAATGTGTAGTGTAGTGTAATGTAGTGGAGTGTAGTGCAGTGTGGTGTAGTGTTGTCAGGTCATATATCAAGTACAATTTGATGAGTGACATGTCTGCCATAAATTATATTCCTCACAAATTCTATTAATTATAAAAGGATCTAATTTATATAACCCTGAACTAATATTCATATTGAAATGATTACTATTTATGTAACTTGATTCAGTTATATTTCGCTCACCAGAGTTCTCTCTGAGAGGAAATGTGGGTGTGGGGGAGGGAGTGTGGGTGTGGGGGAGGGAGTGTGGGGGAGAGGGTGTCAGTAGTGTTACTGAATACTTGTGTAGTATACTTAGATAATCCCAGCTATGTTATAGATGGGCTCCCTAGCTAAGTGTGACGTCACGAGTCCCACTCATGTGAGTGGTTGGCCGCAGGCGTCCCTCTCACTCCCCACTACGCTAGCCGTAGACTAGACAAGGCAGGCGTCCCCCTCACTCCCCGCTACGCTAGCCGTAGACTAGACAAGGCAGGCGTCCCTCTCACTCCCCACTACGCTATCCGTAGACTAGACAAGGCAGGCGTCCCCCTCACTCCCCACTACGCTAGCCGTAGACTAGACAAGGCAGGCGTCCCTCTCACTCCCCGCTACGCTAGCCGTAGACTAGACAAGGCATTCGTCCCCCTCACTCACCGCTACGCTAGCCGTAGACTAGACAAGGCAGGCGTCCCTCTCACTCCCCGCTACGCTAGCCGTAGACTAGACAAGGCAGGCGTCCCCCTCACTCCCCGCTACGCTAGCCGTAGACTAGACAAGGCAGGCGTCCCTCTCACTCCCCGCTACGCTAGCCGTAGACTAGACAAGGCAGGCGTCCCTCTCACTCCCCGCTACGCTAACCGTAGACTAGACAAGGCAGGCGTCCCTCTCACTCCCCGCTACGCTAGCCGTAGACTAGACAAGACAGGCCGGGGCTTTCCCTCAACACTACCACATTATTCGCCTCCTGGAATATCCGACGTGTGTATTATTTCACTTACATCTCCTTGACGAACCCCACGACAAGTGTGGGTGGGGGTGAGTGTGGGTGAGTGAGTGTGGGTGGGGAAGTGTGGGTGGGTGAGTGGATAGAGAGAATGTAGGTGGGGGAGAGTGCGTGGGGAGTGTGGATGGGTGGGTGGGGAGAGCGTGGGTGGGGGAGAGTGTGGGTGGGGAGAGTGTGTGAGGGAAAGTGTGAGTGGGGAGAGTATCGGTGGGGGAGTGTGGGTGGGTTGGGGAGTGTGGGGATAGTGTGGGTGTTTGGGTGAGCGAGTGTGAGTTGAGGAGAGTGTGGGTGGGTGGTTTGAGTGTGGTGGGTGGGGGAGTGTGGGTGGGTGGGGGAGTGTGGGTGGGTGTGTGTTTGTTGGAATGTGGGTGGATAATTAGAGTGTGGATGGGTGGAGGAGAGTGTGGGTGGGTGAGGGAGAGTGTGGGAGTGTGGGGGAGAGGGTGAAAGTAAATTCTAGAATGCCCTCCAGTACCATGAAAACTTTCTACACTTTCATTTTCTTGGCTCCTTTGTTGATGGCTCACCTGGCTGTGTTTACATCCTTCATGGCTCACCTGGCTGTGTTTACATCCTTCATGGCTCACCTGGCTGTGTTTACATCCTTCATGGCTCACCTGGCTGTGTTTACAACCTTCATGGCTCACCTGGTTGTTTACAACCTTCATGGCTCACCTGGTTGTTTACAACCTTCATGGCTCACCTGGCTGTGTTTACAACCTTCATGGCTCACCTGGTTGTTTACAACCTTCATGGCTCACCTGGTTGTTTACAACCTTCATGGCTCACCTGGTTGTTTACAACCTTCATGGCTCACCTGGTTGTTTACAACCTTCATGGCTCACCTGGTTGTGTTTACAACCTTCATGGCGCACCTGGTTGTTTACATCCTTCATGGCTCACCTGGTTGTTTACAACCTTCATGGCTCACCTGGTTGTTTACATCCTTCATGGCTCACCTGGTTGTTTACAACCTTCATGGCTCACCTGGTTGTTTACAACCTTCATGGCTCACCTGGTTGTTTACAACCTTCATGGCTCACCTGGTTGTATACAACCTTCATGGCGCACCTGGCTGTGTTTACAACCTTCATGGCTCACCTGGCTGTGTTTACAACCTTCATGGCGCACCTGGTTGTTTACAACCTTCATGGCTCACCTGGTTGTTTACAACCTTCATGGCGCACCTGGCTGTGTTTACAACCTTCATGGCTCACCTGGCTGTGTTTACAACCTTCATGGCGCACCTGGTTGTTTACAACCTTCATTGCTCATCTGGTTTACAACCTTCATGGTTCACCTGGTTGTTTACAACCTTCATTGCTCATCTGGTTTACAACCTTCATGGCGCACCTGGTTGTTTACAATCTTCATGGCGCACCTGGTTGTTTACAATCTTCATGGCTCACCTGGCTGTTTACAACCTTTATGGCTCACCTGGTTGTTTACATCCTTCATGGCTCACCTGGTTGTTTACAACCTTCATGGCTCACCTGGTTGTTTACAACCTTCATGGCTCACCTGGTTGTTTACAACCTTCATGGCTCACCTGGCTGTTTACAACCTTCATGGCTCACCTGGTTGTTTACAACCTTCATGGCTCACCTGGTTTACAACCTTCATGGCTCACCTGGCTGTTTACAACCTTCATGGCTCACCTGGTTGTTTACAACCTTCATGGCTCACCTGGTTGTTTACAACCTTCATGGCTCACCTGGTTGTGTTTACAACCTTCATGGCGCACCTGGTTGTTTACAACCTTCATGGCTCACCTGGTTGTTTACATCCTTCATGGCTCACCTGGCTGTTTACAACCTTTATGGCTCACCTGGTTGTTTACATCCTTCATGGCTCACCTGGTTGTTTACAACCTTCATGGCTCACCTGGTTGTTTACAACCTTCATGGCTCACCTGGTTGTTTACAACCTTCATGGCTCACCTGGTTGTGTTTACAACCTTCATGGCGCACCTGGTTGTTTACATCCTTCATGGCTCACCTGGTTGTTTACAACCTTCATGGCTCACCTGGTTGTTTACATCCTTCATGGCTCACCTGGTTGTTTACAACCTTCATGGCTCACCTGGTTGTTTACAACCTTCATGGCGCACCTGGCTGTGTTTACAACCTTCATGGCTCACCTGGCTGTGTTTACAACCTTCATGGCGCACCTGGTTGTTTACAACCTTCATTGCTCATCTGGTTTACAACCTTCATGGTTCACCTGGTTGTTTACAACCTTCATTGCTCATCTGGTTTACAACCTTCATGGCGCACCTGGTTGTTTACAATCTTCATGGCGCACCTGGTTGTTTACAATCTTCATGGCTCACCTGGCTGTGTTTACAACCTTCATGGCTCACCTGGTTGTTTACAACCTTCATTGCTCATCTGGTTTACAACCTTCATGGTTCACCTGGTTGTTTACAACCTTCATGGCTCACCTGGTTGTTTACAGCCTTCATGGCTCACCTGATTGTTTACAACCTTCATGGCTAATTTGGCTGTGTTTACAACCTTCATGGCTCACCTGGTTGTTTACAGCCTTCATGGCTCACCTGATTGTTTACAACCTTCATGGCTAATTTGGCTGTGTTTACAACCTTCATGGCTCACCTGGTTGTTTACAACCTTCATGGCTCACCTGGTTGTTTACAACCTTCATGGCTCACCTGGTTGTTTACAACCTTCATGGCTCACATGGTTATTTACAACCTTCATGGCTCACCTGGTTGTTTACAACCTTCATTGCTCACCTGGTTGTTTACAACCTTCATGGCTCACCTGGTTGTTTACAACCTTCATGGCTCACCTGGTTGTTTACAACCTTCATTGCTCACCTGGTTGTTTACAACCTTCATGGCTCACCTGGTTGTTTACAACCTTCATGGCTCACCTGGTTGTTTACAACCTTCATGGCTCACCAGGTTGTTTACAACCTTCATGGCTCACCTGGTTTACATCCTTCATGGCTCACCTGGTTGTTTACAACCTTCATGGCTCACATGGTTTACAACCTTCATGGCTCACATGGTTGTTTACAACCTTCATTGCTCACCTGGTTGTTTACAACCTTCATGGCTCACCTGGTTGTTTACAACCTTCATGGCTCACCTGCTTGTTTACAACCTTCATGGCTCACCTGTTTGTTTACAACCTTCATTGCTCACCTGGTTGTTTACACTCAGGGCAGGACAACGGGGATAGGATCAATTCTTAAAACCTTTTCGAGGTATATCAAAGTGCCTTAATTATTCTCATATATTTAAGGAAAATGAGAAACAAGTCCATTATAACGTGATGCTATATTGACAACGTTTCGCCCACACAATGGGCTTTATGAAGTCACGGCTGCCCAGCCTGTTTTCGGTCATCATAAATTTAGTTTGTATTTCTTAGTATCAAAATAATGTATTGATTTCATGATGTCGAGACTGACTGGGCAACAATTATCGCAACAATTTAATTTACACTGTGAAAAATTTCACACGTATGCGACGTCTGGGTATATTTATTTTATAATAGATTCACCAAGTGATTCTTTATCAGTATTATACAAGGACAGAGCAGAAGACTGATGATGAGGTGATGAATCCGTGAGCCTGGCAGCAGAAGACTGATGAAGAGGTAGATGAGGTGATGAACCCGTGAGCCTGGCAGCAGAAGACTGATGAAGAGGTAGATGAGGTGATGAATCCGTGAGCCTGGCAGCAGGAGTTTATTGTTGTTGTCTTGATGAATCTGAAACACAGGCAGGACGATGGGTGTTTATATATTGGTGGCAGATGAGGTGTAGCAGAGGAAGACATAATAGATCATAGAATGGCTGGGGATTGAACCCATGATAAACGCTTCCTAAAACTGGCAGGTCAGTGTGTTATCCACTGGTCAGTGACGTCCTGACAACATTCATCCAGCTGAGTATATTTGTGTACATTGTAGGGATTTATTTGCTTTCGTGTTATGGTTTAGTGAGTCATGAGGAAGGTATGGCCACAAGTAGGTGGGGCTCCACCAGTGGGAGTAGGTCATGTTCAAGAACTGGGCCAGTGGTAGTGAGTAGTTAGTGCAGATGTCTTCTGTACCAAGAGTCCTTGTTGATGCTGTCTTACACAACTATAATAACATCTATGGTATACAATACCGACAAATATTGAAAAATTAGACACAGGTGCAATATCTGGGTATGTGTATTGTGTACACCAGGGTCTCTAAACTTTGCACTACGATGGCCACATTGTATATTTTACACTTTTTCGCCAGCCAAAGAAAAAATTAGCGATATAAATAAATATAAATTAATGAATAAAATTTAAATGAATGAATAAGTTTTATTTTGATCGTTTTTGTAATCAGTATGATATGATTATACGTGGAGTATATCTGGAGAGGGTTTCGGGGGTCAACGCTCCCGCGGCCCGGTCTGTGACCAGGCCTCATGGTGGGTCATGGTCTGATCAACCAGGCTGTTACTGTTAGCCGCACACAACCACGATGTACGAACCACAGCCCGGCTGATCAGATACTGACTTTAGGTGCCTCTCCAGAGTCTTCTTGAAGACAGCCAGGGGTCTATTGGTAATCTCTCATATGTATATTGGAAGGTAGTAGAACAGTCTTGGGCCCCTCACACTTATTGTGTTGTCTCTTATCGTGGTAGTGGCGCCTCTGCTTTTCGTTGGGGGGATGATTCAGAACAAATGAGAAATGTAACAATTACGAAGAAACAATACTGTGCTCACACTGAGAAGTGATATATAATTAGTAAAAATGTCAAACATAATCCAATGTTCTGACAGTATAATCAATTACTGAACTGCAGCTGATTCAAGATTAATTTGCACAAGATGAAATGATACTAGTTTTTTATAATTTCAAAATATTGTTTAATTGAGGTTTCAAGCTTGAGGAGCCAACTATTAGAATGGACTTCAAATGCTCATCAGATAAATTTGTTCGATATTTGTTCAAGACGTACTTCATTTTTGAAAATGCTTGTTCACAAAGGTAGGTTGTACCAAAAACTGATACGAATCCACAACCAAAACGTTTCAAATTTGCAAACTGTTCAGGCTGTAAAGATTTATAAAAATGGATCAGATTTCTTTCAGTATGTCATCTGATTGGAGATCAATAATTTCCATTTAAAACTGACTTGGGAGTGTTGCAACATTGCAGTCAAATGGATTCTGAAACAGCTTTATTTCATTTGTTGTTCCATCAAGATCAGAAATCGTTTCTGAAATTGTTTTTGCAAGTCATTAATGATTTGTGTTGCAAATGAAGAAGGAAATTGTGTTTCACTTTGTTTATGACATTCTTCACATCCTGGGAAATGAACCAAGTTAGAAACCTCCACCCGGGCTTCAAATACCATCAATTTTGCCCTGAATGTCTTGACATGCCTGAATAGATCACAAATCAAATAGTTTCACCTTGCAACTTCAGATTCAGTTGATTCATATGTCTTGTCAGTGTTTGATAAAAGTGATTCAGGTTGATTCTTCTCTGTGAGTAATGAACCGGTTTCCTTTCTGAACTGAAAGAACCCTGATAGAACCTTTCCACACCTAAGCCATATAACTGCTGTATAATAAGGCAAATCATCAAACTCAGAATCAGTTTTTCAGAAAATCACGAAGCTGCCGATGGTTAAGCCAGCGAGATCAAATGAAATTCAGTGTTGAAACAACAGGTTTCAGAACGCCAGACATATTTCCCACACATTGCTTGCTGATAGATAACGTAGTGCAGAAACCTGGGCTTTAAGAATCCATCATCCTCACAAGCTTTTGTGATTTGTCCAGCCAAAACATTTCTTCACCCCAGACATGTTCTTTCCTCCACCATTTGTCACGCACTCCAGTTTATTCCACTCCAGGTTATATTCTAATACAGTTTTTTTGCAATTTTTTGAAGATGTCATTTCCGGTTCCTGTGTTGTACATGCTGTGCATTGATGCTAATTCTTGTGCGACATTAAATTTATTGTAGACGTCACGGGTGAATACCAGGAGCTGTGATGTGTCACATTATTCCATTTATCAAGTGCGAGAATAAAACTGAAAATTTCCTGCTTTGTCTGCAATTTGATGAAATATATTGCTTCCTATATCCTCAGCTCTATGAACAACAGTATTTGGCGCAACACTGACGATTTTGAACACATTTGCTTTTTCTGGGCATAACTCTGCCACTGCTTCCACTATACACTCTTTGATCACATCTCCATCGGTGAATGGGTTTCCTCTTTTAGCTAAGGCATGAACTAGTTTCTAACTGGCCCTGGTTAAAGCTTCATTTTTCAGCTCTTTTCTGCGTAAAAAAAACCTTGATGGGAAAGCAACCTGCGTTGCATTGATTCAGATTTGTCCGAACGCTGTGTTGCTGTGAACTGGGAATAACTTGGTTTATGTTTGGTCTCATAGTGTAGACGTACATTGTACACCTTCACAACTGCAACAGTTTCGTGGCACACGACACACAAGGTTTTATCACCTGCTTGTACCAAGTACTTTACTCCCCCCTTCTTCATCAAAGAGGCGGCACTCTGCACTGTGTTTTTCCTTCCATAACTGAAGGGTATATCTGAAATATGAAAAGATTAGAACAAAAAATTGAGCAAATTTTGACATAAATTGTTACAATGCAACAAAATTCTTAACTTTAAGTAGCTGAAAATGAGGGTTTATTAGTTTTACTGTTTATAAATATTTCAAGTCGCTGATTGTGGCCCACAGGTCACAGTTTGGAGACCCCTCTTGTGGATGTTTCACCAGTCAGTCTTGGTAATTTATACAACTTAAATCAATAGTTCAACATTTTTTTTCCATAAAAACCCATACCTGTATTTTTTTTAGTTTAAATGCCTTACAGCTGCCAACACTGAGCTAGCTACAGCTTTCATTACTGCCATGAAAGAAACTGAAGCTGCCATATATTTCTTCTAGCTTCATCCAACTCCTTCACCTACTGGTACATCTGCTCCAGAAAAGACAGTGTTGGTTCCATTTACAGAAAGCTCACCAGGCACATCCTTATATCATGCAGGTCAGCTAGATACTGATAAGGTCAGCTAGATACTGATAAGATCAGCTAGATACTGATACAGATCAGCTCAGCCTGGATGCCAATGTTCAGTGCCTACGTCTTGATGAATCAGAAACATGGGCAGATGCCTCTACTTATGCTTATATACTGGAGTCAGATGAGGTGCAGAGAATACAGAGTATATCTTCTATAACCTATTTGCTAAACTCTGGCGTATTTCTTACTGCCGGTAGTGGGTCCCGCCCATCTTTGACGAGACTTCAACTGCTGCACCTCATCTAGTTCCCGTATATAGGCATACACAAAGTCCATCTGCATATGCTTCAGATTCATCAAGACTTAGGGACTAATTACCTCATCTTCCACTGTACTCTGTATAGTTCTGCAAGGCCGAGAGACTGATCTACGACAGTGGTTAACGTGTGAGTGTATTATGGACGAGTCGCTACAAGCCTGGCAGGTCCGCCCCAAGCAACACCAGCTTCTGCCTAGATTATCAAGGAGGAGAACTTGGCGTGTGGAAAACCCCAGCGCCGCCAGTCATGATCACCCGCCCCAGCCAACCCTCGTCCACACTGATAACTGCCTCGCTCTCCCTTCACCATGAGCCCAAGACTGACTGACACCACGGGTGACTTGCTGTCATAATGAAGATGTTTGTGTAAACGTAAAGATACCTACCTACCTACCCTCCAGTGGAAGAAGAGATACCTACCTACCCTCCAGGTAGGTAGGCAGGTATCTCTTCTCCACTACATCTTATGTTGTGTAGGTTGAGTGAGAGTTACTGACTGAACTGACTCATGATTGCTCATCTTACTGATGGCTGTGTTATGTAAGTCTCCTTAGGTATAGGTAAACATAAATACAGTTACACAAATTTTCATACATAGAAACATATATGTAAATTACCTAGGATAACCCCCCCCCCAAAAAAAAAAAAAAAAAAGTCGCCTTACTGAGGGTTACTGACCTGACTGATGGTCGCTGACCTGACTTAGTGTACGGAGAGAAGGGAAGTATGTAATATATTTCAATACGACTATCTACTGTTATTTACAATTATTATTAATTATACTATTACTACTATTAGTTCCGCTTCTATTTCATAATTAGTATTAAGTAGTTGTCTCTGTATTCTTTTCGGGTTGGTTACTTCATACTTAAAAATTCTAGCTAAAAGTCAGTACCTGGAAGAAATTCTTACTGTTAGCTTCATGCACAGGACTCAAGTGTTATTTGTGAGGAAGTCTTGATCAATGAGTCATTCAAGATGAACAATCTTAGAAGGCTCTTAGGAGGAAGGCACAGTGCACTTGTGAACAAAGAGTGGAGTTTCTTTGAAAGGAAAGAACAAGAACTGAAACGACAGAGACTGGCTGCTGCTACCTATGACAGACTGGCTGCTGCTACCTATGACAGACTGGCTGCTGCTACCTATGACAGAGACTGGCTGCTGCTACCTATGACAGAGACTGGCTGCTGCTACCTATGCAGTTGTTTACTCCGTGTTGCAAGCAACACTCGTTGCATACCCCGTAGCTCTGGAGGACTGCAAGCAACACACCACTGGTGAAGAATTAATAAAAGCAGCAGTCCTCCAGATATGGTGTGGACTGTGGAAGCGAAGCTGCAAACAAAATTAAACCGATATCTCTGTCAGATGACACAGTTAAGGAATTAAAAACAAGTGTGATATAAAAGTCCAGGTGATTGTTGCCAAAAAAATGTGTAAGCAGTTTTAAGTTTTCAGCTGGACGAGTCTACAGATGTTAGTGTTGATGCCCAACTCATAGCTTACAGCATCAAGGTCCAGAAGATATTTTCAACATTATGGAAGAAAGGACTTCAGTGGAATCAGTGTTTTAGTGTCTGTTGTGATGACGCACCAGCAATGTTAGGAGCACGTCAGTGTTTCACCGTGCGTGTTCATTGTTCACTGTCTCCTTCACCGTGAAAATCTTGCTTCTCAGAGGTTGTGACGTGAGTTGCAGAGTGTGATGCTGGAGGTCATTCAGGTGTTAATTTTACTAAACGTCGGGCTCTAACTCCTGGATCTTCACTCAGATGTGTTCTGATTTTGGTTAGGAGTTGTGCACGTGTTGTATCACTCTGAGGGTTGGTGAGTGTCCACTGCTTGAAATGCGGAACGCGACTTTAGATATTTTTTGTTGAAAAGAATCATTGACCCCAAAATTCTCAGGTTCAAGATGACTGATGCAAGTGGCTTATCTTGCCAATATTTTTGCTAAGATTAACACCTAGAACATTTCAATGCAAGGTCGCATTCAAGGGAAAATTGAAAGTTTTGGATGAGTAAAACTGAGGCAGGAAAGATTGCATTGTTTCCACCCTTGAGTGCACTTCTTGAGTGCACTTCTTGAGTGCACTTCTTGAGTGCACTTCTGGAGGACGAAACGTTTTCACTCATCGTCCAGGTGGCAAGCATCACCGTGCAACACTACCAAGGTGATCACACAGTTTGATCACTATACTCCCAGGAATGTTATGAACACACCTTTGTAAGACACCTCAGTAACACACTGAACCTTAGGACCTACCTGACGATATTACGAACATTAGCAAACTACAGCAGCAGCTTATCCAGATTCAGAATGACCAAACACTTCATTACGATTTCGAAATGCAAAAAACACTCGCGTTCATTCTGGATCAAAGTTTACATAGAAAAGCAGATTCTTGGAGAAGCCGTGACAGTGTTCCTTCCCTTTATTACAGCTTTCCTGTGTGAGGCAGAGTTGCTAGGTCACTCAGCCACAAAGTACAGAAACCGTCTACAAACAGAGCATGATATAAGACGCAGTCTGTCATCTAAATCACCCCGATTTGAGGAGCTGGATAATACCATGCCGTGCCAGGGATCTCATTAATTACCGTATTTCGCGGCTTATTAGACGCATTTTTTCCCATAATATGTCTCCAAAAACCAGTCTGATGAAGGTCAGTGACGGGAACTATAAGTTTAGGGTGTGGGTTGGGCTGTAGCTCTCCCAGTTACGTCCGAAGCCGAGCCATTGAAACTAAAACAAGTCTTATAAGCCGTGAAATACAGTACTGACACGTCTCCGACGATACCACTGTCCAATAGGTGTTAAATTTCTTACGGATATTCATTAGGATTTCCATTTGTTACTCACATTAATAAAATATTGTCATTTTTTAAGACCAAGATCATTTTTTAACTTATGGTTGCAAATATGGGTCGCCATGTAGATTCTCGACAAGATTTTAAGTTGCTGACAAAAAAAAAAACGAAAAAAAAAAACGTTGCGAACCACTGCACTAGATGTTGGAAGCAAGGATAGTAGAGCAGAAGTCTCTCTCCCCACCCTCCTCTCCCTGCTGAAACTATCTGCATAAAACGAGGGGAAAAAGCATACTATTTCGTATATCATCCCTGTGTTGTAGTGAAGCCACAGGTGGGCGAAACATCTTCAAATAAGGATACCCAGGTGTTACACATATGTCTAATTCCTCACACTCTAGGAAAACCTCATGGAATTTATAGGAAGGATTGGAGTTGATGGAAGGTATGGACTACAAACTACCTTACCTGCTTAGTACTGTAGTCTACTCCTACAGTAACTACTGACATGTGAGGGCACTATGATTGTTTAATGTACACAAATAACCCGTACATAGGACAGAGGAGCTTACGACAACGTTCCGCTCCGACTTGGACCATTTACAAAGGAGAGGAGCCAGTGGCTCCTCTCCTTTCTGTTAGTGTGACTTTGTAAATGGTCCAAGTCGGACCTTAACGTCGTGGTAAGCTCCTCTCTCCTATGTGCGGGTTATCTGTGTATTGTTCCAGTCACGGCATTGTGTCCCATTTTGTTCTTCATTGTTTAATGTATTTATTAATGGGGTTACAAAACAAGCGAAGGCTAGACTGCAACTTGAGTGTTAGGGTGAGGTGTGGGATTAAATATAATGTTAAAAGTGAGAAACTACTGAGCATATTTACCCGAGAGAGATTCTTGTTTGCAAAATGAGAAAAGAGTGGCAAGTGATGGGTGATATCAAGTTGGGGTTGCTGTAGTTGTAGTTTGCTGATGACACAGTGCCTCTGGGAGGCTTGTAAGAGAAGTTGCAGAGGATGGTAGAGTAAGAGGGTGTACACAAGAAGGTACACAAGAACATATGAGGCAGAAAATGCATATTGAAAAGTCAGTGGTGATATTTTTTGCTTTAATTTACAGGCTATGAGTTATCCTGCCTCATTTCATGTACAGACTAAGAGTTGTTATCCTGCCTCAGCTCATGTACAGACTAAGAGTTGTTATCCTGCCTCAGCTATGTACAGACTAGGTTGTTATCCTGCCTCAGCTCATGTACAGACTAAGAGTTGTTATCCTGCCTCAGCTCATGTACAGACTAAGAGTTGTTATCCTGCCTCAGCTCATGTACAGACTAAGAGTTGTTATCCTGCCTCAGCTCATGTACAGACTAAGAGTTGTTATCCTGCCTCAGCTCATGTACAGACTAAGAGTTGTTATCCTGCCTCAGCTCATGTACAGACTAAGAGTTGTTATCCTGCCTCAGCTCATGTACAGACAAAGAGTTGTTATCCTGCCTCAGCTCATGTACAGACTAAGAGTTGTTATCCTGCCTCAGCTCATGTACAGACTAAGAGTTGTTATCCTGCCTCAGCTCATGTACAGACTAAGAGTTGTTATCCTGCCTCAGCTCATGTACAGACTAAGAGTTGTTATCCTGCCTCAGCTCATGTACAGACTAAGAGTTGTTATCCTGCCTCAGCTCATGTACAGACTAAGAGTTGTTATCCTGCCTCAGCTCATGTACAGACTAAGAGTTGTTATCCTGCCTCAGCTCATGTACAGACAAGAGTTGTTATCCTGCCTCAGCTCATGTACAGACTAAGAGTTGTTATCCTGCCTCAGCTCATGTACAGACAAGAGTTGTTATCCTGCCTCAGCTCATGTACAGACTAAGAGTTGTTATCCTGCCTCAGCTCATGTACAGACTAAGAGTTGTTATCCTGCCTCAGCTCATGTACAGACTAAGAGTTGTTATCCTGCCTCAGCTCATGTACAGACTAAGAGTTGTTATCCTGCCTCAGCTCATGTACAGACTAAGAGTTGTTATCCTGCCTCAGCTCATGTACAGACTAAGAGTTGTTATCCTGCCTCAGCTCATGTACAGACTAAGAGTTGTTATCCTGCCTCAGCTCATGTACAGACTAAGAGTTGTTATCCTGCCTCAGCTCATGTACAGACTAAGAGTTGTTATCCTGCCTCAGCTCATGTACAGACTAAGAGTTGTTATCCTGCCTCAGCTCATGTACAGACTAAGAGTTGTTATCCTGCCTCAGCTCATGTACAGACTAAGAGTTGTTATCCTGCCTCAGCTCATGTACAGACTAAGAGTTGTTATCCTGCCTCAGCTCATGTACAGACTAAGAGTTGTTATCCTGCCTCAGCTCATGTACAGACTAAGAGTTGTTATCCTGCCTCAGCTCATGTACAGACAAAGAGTTGTTATCCTGCCTCAGCTCATGTACAGACTAAGAGTTGTTATCCTGCCTCATCTCATGTACAGACTAAGTTATGTCTAAGGTATACTAACATCCCCTAGGATGCCACCACAACAGTCTACTAACACCCAGGTACCTAAGACTTACTACTAGGTTAACAGGGACAGCAGTTGTTTGGTAACGCCCTACGTTTTCACCCGTACGGGAGATCAAACACGGATCCTGGGTATGTGAGCTGAGGGTGCTGCCCACCGAGCCAAGGTGTTGTGTAGTTACGTTGTGGTGTTGTTGGTTGTGATAAAATATATTTTAAAGGCTCTGCGAGTCATCGTTGCTGGCGACCAGTCTGGGACCAGACCACCTGGGTGGTGACGGCTTGGTCAGTGAGACTGTCGGTGTCACACCCTCAAGGGAGGTTTCTTGACGCTGGTGAGGGGCTCTTGATCTAGGGAATTATATCTGTGCTCCAGTTCCCTGAATTAAGCCTGAATACCTTCCATCCCCCCTCCTTCACAGGCGCTGTATAATCCTTACGGGTTTAGCGCTCCCCCATGATTATAATGTCGGTGTCAGCACACGCAATAGAAATTAGGCACCACAGCCTAGTCAGGAAGTGTTTGGAGGGACTTTCCACATTACTTCTTGACAGTGATCGAATCGTATTACTTCTCACATATGACAGGAGGGTGTTGAAGAGCCTTGGACCCATTATGTTTATTAAGTTAATATCTTAGTGGCGGTGGTAATAAAGTTATTAGCATTACCTACAATATGTTATGTAAGAGGACACGGGTGCAACTGATGAGAAATTTTATGGAGGCAATAAAATGTGACATTAGTGGCATGCGTGTGTTTGTAGGTGGCACTCTCAGGCACTTGTGCATCTTCTGCCAAACTTACTTCTAGCAAGAAGTTATTTAATTGTACACATTTATAATCAGTTCTTAAAATTGATCTGGGCTGTGAACGTTGTTGGTACAAGTTCTAGTCTTAAAGTGGGTTATTAGTATGTAATAAATTAGTCTGGTTGTCCTTGTCTTGTCTTCAAACTTCCTGTTATCCTTCATCTCATTTTCTTGAACTTCATTATAAGACTTACGTTGACTGACCGTAAGATCACTTCCCGTTCTAATGGTTCCTTTGTTTTTCACTGATTCCAGTTTATATTTCCTCCATTCCATGACTTTCTGAATTTATATTGTTTACTGTGGTTCACAGCACCAGCATGGTGTTGCTGTGCCCCGGGATGGTCCACAGCACCTTCACGCTGCTGTGTTGCTGTGCCCCGGGATGGTCCACAGCACCTTCACGCTGCTGTGTTGCTGTGCCCCGGGATGGTCCACAGCACCTTCACGCTGCTGTGTTGCTGTGCCCGATGGTCCCACACTCACGCTGCACTCAGAGAAGGTGTTCGTCCCTGGGATGGTCCACAGCACCTTCACGCTGCTGTGTTGCTGTGCCCCGGGATGGTCCACAGCACCTTCACGCTGCAGCATCAGAGTGAAGGTGTTGCTGTGCCCTGGGATGGTCCACAGCACCTTCACGCTGCTGTGTTGCTGTGCCCCGGGATGGTCCACAGCACCTTCACGCTGCAGCATCAGAGTGAAGGTGTTGCTGTGCCCTGGGATGGTCCACAGCACCTTCACGCTGCTGTGTTGCTGTGCCCTGGGATGGTCCACAGCACCTTCACGCTGCAGCATCAGAGTGAAGGTGTTGCTGTGCCCCGGGATGGTCCACAGCACCTTCACGCTGCAGCATCAGAGTGAAGGTGTTGCTGTGCCCCGGGATGGTCCACAGCACCTTCACGCTGCAGCATCAGAGTGAAGGTGTTGCTGTGCCCCGGGATGGTCCACAGCACCTTTGCAATACGAGTCTCGGTGATAGTTACACATAAAAGTTTTTTTTATCGTATTGTTTTTAAACCTTGAATCTTTTATGACTATCACAATCCTCTACTTCTACCACCATAGACTCGGTTGTCTCACTGTCAACTGGTCGTCCTGGTGTAGCTGCTGCACAATTTCCAGGAATCCGTTGTCTCCACATTGTCACATCTGTTTTATGTATGTGATGGTTCATGTATGTTTAGTGTGGCTTTAGTGAGGTAGCGAATGTCCTAGGCAACATCTCTCCTTTCCCCCTCACTATACCCTATACATCGCTAGTCACCGTAACTTATTGAGTCCTGAAGGCTCCTCCCACTGGGTTACGGTGCATCTGCTTGAATCCTATACTTGCAAATTGCTCGTCAAGTTGGTTTTTCAATGACTGTATTGTCTGCAAACTTACATTAGCTGGTAGTTTATTGTATTTTGAGATAACTGTGTTTACAATAAAAAAACTTAGCATATCTTCTGCCTCGGGGTTTCTTTCCATTGTTTGGAGTTATGGACTCACTCAGCACCTCTGTTCCTTTGTGCGTGTGCTTGTGTCAACGCTGGTCAGGATCTTGAGGATTCGAAGGAGATCTCGTCGTGGTCTCCGTTTACTGAGAGAATAAAATGTTGAATGTTTTGAGTCTTTCTTCGTAAGATTTGTTCCTGAGTGATTGTACTGGTTTGGTAGTTCTTATCTGTACCTTCTCCAGTGATGGTACTAGTTTGGTAGTTCTTATCTGTACCCTCTCCAGTGATGGTACTAGATTGGTAGTTTGTCTCTGTACCCTCTCCAGTTATGGTACTAGTTTGGTAGTTCTTATCTGTATTTTCTCCAGTGATGGTACTGGTTTGGTAGTTCTTATCTGTACCCTCTCCAGTGATGGTACTGGTTTGGTAGTTCTTATCTGTACCCTCTCCAGTGATGGTACTAGTTTGGTAGTTCTTATCTGTACCCTCTCCAGTGATGGTACTAGATTGGTAGTTCTTATCTGTACCCTCTCCAGTGATGGTACTAGTTTGGTAGTTCTTATCTGTACCCTCTCCAGTGATGGTACTAGTTTGGTAGTTCTTATCTGTACCCTCTTCAGTGATGGTACTAGATTGGTAGTTCTTATCTGTACCCTCTCCAGTTATGGTACTAGTTGGTAGCTCTTATCTGTACCGTCTCCAGTATATATATATATATCGTGCCGAATAGGTAAAACTTACGATTTTGGCTTAAATAGCAACGTTCTTCTTGCCGAATAAGACAAGCGAAAATTTGTGTATGCAATAATTTCGCAAAAAAATCATTTTGAACCTAACAAGAAAAATATATTTCATTGTGTTTGTTTATTATTAAACTATTGTAAATTTATCTAAAATATATTTAGTTGGATTAGGCTAAATTAAATTTCGCTTGTTATAATAAGGTTATGTAAGTTCTCTAAGGTCCTTTTGGTACAAAATTATTAATTTTTACATTAACATAAATTAAAAAAAATGTATCATTAAACGTATAAGAGAAAAATTTAGAAAAACCGTAATTTTAAATGAGTTCTTGATAATTGACCAGTTTTATCTATTCGGCACGACATCTTCAGCATTTACATAATTTGGAGACCAAAAGTGAATGTTATATTAAAGATGCTGTTTTAAGTTATTTTTAGAAAATATGTTGCCATGAAGTTTCTAGTATTATGTTAGTATTATGTTAGCTGCGTTGCTGGCAGATGCACATTGCTACTTTTGAGGTAGTTTAAATAAGATGCCACATATATTAAGCAAATTTTCTAAATTTGTAACAGATAAGTTAACTGTAGACACACCGGATTTGGCCGCTTATAAGACGCGGCTTATAAGACTTGTTTTAGTTTCAATGGCTGGGCATCGGACGTCACTGGGAGAGCCACAGCCCAACCCACACCCCAAACTTGCAGCTCCCGTCACTGACCTTCAGTTTATAGGACGCAGGCTGGTTTTTGGAGACATTTTATGGAAAAAATGCGTCTAATAAGCCGCGAAATACGGTAAATACAGATTTACTCTTGTAAAGCCTTTTGGGGCCTCGTTCCTAGGCCTTTTGTGTATCCATATGCTCTGAGGTGCCGTCCACAGGATGGATATGGGATGCACAATAAACTAGCCACTTCGGTGGCAGAATATCTAAATCTGAGGTCATCGTTTATTATTTCTCCGAAATCAGTTTGTCCCCATATTTTAGTTAGTATTGCTAAACATTTTGCATTCATATTGAGATTATTATAGCCAAAATTCATCATTCAGGGCTGGTCTGCCTTTGAAGGTCATCTTCCATGCCTCTGGGCACAGCATCAACCTTGTCCAGATCACTCTCAATATTCTAATAATCTGGTGTGCGTGTTGCACTCTTGTCCAGTGTCGTGTTGCACTCTTGTCCAGTGTCGTGTTGCACTCTTGTCCAGTGTCGTGTTGCACTCTTGTCCAGTGTCGTGTTGCACTCCTGTCCAGTGTCGTGTTGCACTCTTGTCCAGTGTCGTGTTGCACTCTTGTCCAGTGTCGTGTTGCACTCTTGTCCAGTGTCGTGTTGCACTCTTGTCCAGTGTCGTTTTGCACTCTTGTCCAGTGTCGTGTCATCCACAATGTTTGCTGTCTTAAATGTTAACTCTGTCTCAAGAGCATTTATACGAACATTGTGAGGTAATGATTGGAAAGTGTTGGTGTGGGAGTGTTAGTGTTGGTGGTGAGTATTAGTGTTGGTGGTGAGTATTAGTGTTGGTGGTGAGTATCAGTGTTGGTGGTGAGTATTAGTGTTGGTGGTGAGTATTAGTGTTGGTGGTGAGTATTAGTGTTGGTGGTGAGTATTAGTGTTGGTGGTGAGTATTAGTGTTGGTGGGAAGTGTTAGTGTTGGTGGGAAGTGTAAGTGTTGGTGGGAAGTGTTAGTGTTGGTGGGAAGTGTAAGTGTTGGTGGGAAGTGTTAGTGTTGGTGGGAAGTGTTAGTGTTGGTGGTGAGTATCAGTGTTGGTGGTGAGTATCAGTGTTGGTGGTGAGTGTTGCGTTGAGATACGCAAAATAAAGTGATAAGGATTTTTTTATGATGTTCCTGGAGGTGGGGAAGTTTTTTTGAAGCTGATCTTGTGGGTTTAGTGGTCGGGGTGTAGATACTTGTGGGCGGGGCCTGGATACTCGTGGGTGGGACCTAGATACTTGTGGGTGGGTTCTGGGTACTTATGGGTGAGACCTGGATACTTGTGGGCGGGTTATCACGAACACAGGCACTAGAAAATTGACCTGTGGTATCTGGCAGTAAAGATAAAACACCAACAAGGGAACAGTCAACAAAAGCAGTCCAGTACGGTACAAAAGCAGTCCAGTACGGTACAAAAGCAGTCCAGTACGGTACAAAAGCAGTCCAGTACGGTACAAAAGCAGTCCAGTACGGTACAAAAGCAGTCCAGTACGGTACAAAAGCACGGTCGGTCAGTACGGTACAAAAGCAGTCCAGTACGGTACAAAAGCAGTCCAGTACGGTACAAAAGCAGTCCAGTACGGTACAAAAGCAGTCCAGTACGGTACAAAAGCAGTCCAGTACGGTACAAAAGCAGTCCAGTACGGTACAAAAGCAGTCCAGTACGGTACAAAAGCAGTCCAGTACGGTACAAAAGCAGTCCAGTACGGTCACAAAAGCAGTCCAGTACGGTACAAAAGCAGTCCAGTACGGTACAAAAGCAGTCCAGTACGGTACAAAAGCAGTCCAGTACGGTACAAAAGCAGTCCAGTACGGTACAAAAGCAGTCCAGTACGGTACAAAAGCAGTCCAGTACGGTACAAAAGCAGTCCAGTACGGTACAAAAGCAGTCCAGTACGGTACAAAAGCAGTCCAGTACGGTACAAAAGCAGTCCAGTACGGTACAAAAGCAGTCCAGTACGGTACAAAAGCAGTCCAGTACGGTACAAAAGCAGTCCAGTACGGTACAAAAGCAGTCCAGTACGGTACAAAAGCAGTCCAGTACGGTACAAAAGCAGTCCAGTACGGTACAAAAGCAGTCCAGTACGGTACAAAAGCAGTCCAGTACGGTACAAAAGCAGTCCAGTACGGTACAAAAGCAGTCCAGTACGGTACAAAAGCAGTCCAGTACGGTACAAAAGCAGTCCAGTACGGTACAAAAGCAGTCCAGTACGGTAAAAAGCAGTCCAGTACGGTACAAAGCAGTCAGTACGGTACAAAAGCAGTCCAGTACGGTACAAAAGCATCATACGTAAAAACAGTCAACGGTACAAAAGAGTTCAGTACGGAAAAGAGAGAGAGGAAAGAGAGAGAAGAGAGAAGAAGAGAGAGAGAAGAAGAGAGAGAGACGCCAAGTAGTTATAAGAATAAGAGAGAGAGAGAGAGAGAGAGAGAGAGAGAGAGAGAGAGAGAGAGAGAGAGAGAGAGAGAGAGAAAAAGAGCACTCTCGCCATTATTGTTTATAGACTCTTACTGAGCATACAACTGTAGTATGTGTTAGTCAGCTGAAAGCAAACGAGGGACTGATCTCCAGGATGAATTTTAATTGCAAAGTTGACCAGCTTGGACCCCGCACCTTACTCTAGTTGACATTTACAAATGTTAGTTGTTCTCCAAGCAGATGAAGGCACCTCGCTCAGCTTGGTGACAAGTTGCCAGGTGATGGCACCTTAATCAAGCTCTTAGTTGATTTTTGATGGAATACAAGGTGCGGCTGAGGTGGTGGGACGCCACCTCAACAACAGTTTCTGTTTTTGTGAGATGCTTCTTAACTTTCTGAGGTTACCACCACTCAGGTTACCACACTCAGGTTACCACCACTCAGGTTACCACCACTCAGGTTACCACCACTCAGGTTACCACTATTACAAAATGCGACATTTGTTAGTATAGATATCTCCATAGAATACTAGAAGGTTAACTTATTTATCGCCTTCTAGCATCTAGCCAGTTTCTAGTTTTGTAGCAGGTGTTGTATAATTCTAGTTTACTTATTCTGTATCATATGTGGCTTCTCAGTAACGCTTTGGAATTACAACTGGATAAATACAAACCAAGTAAAAATTGGGAACTTTAATAACAAAAAAAGTGTGTAGGTGGAAATATTTACAATGAATGTAAAGTTAATAATTAAGGAGATACAGTGCTACACAACTTTTGATGTAAAGCTTTAGTAGAACCTCGGTACTCGAACTTAATTCATTCCAGAAGACTGTTCGAGTGCCGATCTGTTCGAGTACCGAATTAATTTGGTCTGAGGTTTGCTCAGACGTCTACAACAACAATTGTCCTCAAAGATTTGTTAAGTTATACCATGAATTAAGGAAAGATCCTGGACTTCACCTTACAAAACAGACAAAGCAAATGCGATAGTAATTATGGACAAGGTAGATTATAGAGAAAAAATGAACATAGTATTAGAAGACGAGGGAACTTACGTGTCCCTTAACTCGGGACCAGAGGTGTGGAGAGTGTCTCACCGCACAACCTCAGAAAATGTCAGAAATTACTAACTCTAAATTATGCTCTGTAAAGAGACCTGCACAGAGTTACGAGATGTATGTCCCGGCTCACCGACGGAAACATACACTACCAAAACAAGTCTAAATAATACCAGCTGAGGAGAGGAGCGTTCTCCCAGACAGAGCTGAGAGAGAGAGAGAGGGAGAGGGGTGCAGGCTGACCCTCCAGGTACTACATCAGGTGACTTCAAACAGCCAACTACACGCTCCAGCAATCAAACAAGTGAGTACTTTGCAGCGTGGGTAGCAAGTCAAAACTTTTTTCAACAAACACAGTGTAGTGCAGTTGTTACATCCTGCCTACATACGTAACCTAAATATGTAAGACAAATGTAAGATAATGTCGTGCCGAAAAGGTAAAACTGGTCAATTAGAAAGAACTCGTTTAAGATTAAGTCCTTTCTAGAATTTTCTCTTATACGTTTAAAGATATATATTTTTCATTTATGTTAATGTAAAAAATAATGCTGAGATATACACCTCACCTGGTGTATGCTGAGATATACACCCCACCTGGTGTATGCTGAGATATACACCCCTGGTGTATGCTGAGATATACACCCCTGGTGTATGCTGAGATATACACCCCTGGTGTATGCTGAGATATACACACCTGGTGTATGCTGAGATATACACACCTGGTGTATGCTGAGATATACACACCTGGTGTATGCTGAGATATACACACCTGGTGTATGATGAGATATACACACCTGGTGTATGATGAGATATACACACCTGGTGTATGCTGAGATATACACACCTGGTGTATTCTGAGATATACACCCTGGTGTATGCTGAGATATACACCCTGGTGTATGCTGAGATATACACACCTGGTGTATGCTGAGATATACACACCTGGTGTATGCTGAGATATACACACCTGGTGTATGCTGAGATATACACACCTGGTGTATGCTGAGATATACACACCTGGTGTATGCTGAGATATACACACCTGGTGTAGCTGCTAGATATACACACCTGGTGTATGCTGAGATATTTACACACCTGGTGTATGCTGAACTATACACACCCTGTGTATGCTGAGATAACCACCTGGTTAGCTGAGATATACACACCTGGTGTATGCTGAGATATACACACCTGGTGTATGCTGAGATATACACACCTGGTGTATGCTGAGATATACACACCTGGTGTATGCTGAGATATACACACCTGGTGTATGCTGAGATATGCATACCTGGTGTATGCTGTTCATCTCAGTGTATATACACCTAGAGTGAATTATTTGTTTCATCTGAAGCGCTAAACCCAAGGGTTTAGTGGCTCGAGAGCAACTTAACTAACTTAATCTTAATTGACCTATCTTACCTTAACCTACCCTCCCCTACCCTACACTAAGTTAACCTACCCTCCCCTACCCTACACTAAGTTAACCTACCCTCCCCTACCCTACACTAAGTTAACCTACCCTCCCCTACCCTACACTAAGTTAACCTACCCTCCCCTACCCTACACTAAGTTAACCTACCCTCCCCTACCCTACACTAAGTTAACCTACCCTCCCCTACCCTACACTAAGTTAACCTAACCTTACCTAATCTAACCTTAATTACCTATGTTAACCTGATGCATAATGACCTAACCTGACCTAACACACGTTGGTAATTGAAAGATCTGTTGCAAGATTCTTGCAGCAGCAGTTGTAGCAGCAGTTGTAGCAGCAGTTGTAGCAGCAGTTGTAGCAGCAGTTGTAGCAGCAGTTGTAGCAGCAGTTGTAGCAGCAGTTGTAGCAGCAGTTGTAGCAGCAGTTGCTTGCGTCAGCAGTTGCTTGCGTCAGCAGTTGCTTGCGTCAGCAGTAGCTGCCGCATACCACACTGCACAAAGATTATCATGTATTGTGACTGAGTATCGAGTCGGCAGCTCCAGCAACAATTTTAAGGTTAAACCTCGAAGAGGTGAGAGATACAGAGATACAGACAGACAGACAGAGTCTTGTAAATATGGTCTGTTTTTCTTATTTTTTATTAGACAAAATATGAACATCAGTGTTTTAATTATTATTATAATTATAACTAAGCGCTAAACACACTCAGTGTTTTAACACTGCTCTTTATTGGCGACGTTTCGCCCGTTGTTTGGCTTGCATTATACTGCATTTGTGTTTTTTTTTTTTTTGCCAATGTGTCGACGTTTTGAGCTGTGTCCATGATGGTTACCTTATGGGAACAAGACATGACTGTCCCGCTGTCATGTTACCTTGTGGGAACAAGACATGACTGTCCCGCTGTCATGTTACCTTGTGGGAACAAGACATGACTGTCCCGCTGTCATGTTACCTTGTGGGAACAAGACATGACTGTCCCGCTGTCATGTTACCTTGTGGGAACAAGACATGACTGTCCCGCTGTCATGTTACCTTGTGGGAACAAGACATGACTGTCCCCTGTCATGTTACCTTGTGGGAACAAGACATGACTGTCCCGCTGTCATGTTACCTTGTGGGAACAAGACATGACTGTCCCGCTGTCATGTTACCTTGTGGGAACAAGACATGACTGTCCCGCTGTCATGTTACCTTGTGGGAACAAGACATGACTGTCCCGCTGTCATGTTACCTTGTGGGAACAAGACATGACTGTCCGCTGTCATGTTACCTTGTGGGAACAAGACATGACTGTCCCGCTGTCATGTTACCTTGTGGGAACAAGACATGACTGTCCCGCTGTCATGTTACCTTGTGGGAACAAGACTGCTGTCCCGCTGTCATGTTACCTTGTGGGACAAGACATGACTGTCCCGCTGTCATGTTACCTTGTGGGAACAAGACATGACTGTCCCGCTGTCATGTTACCTTGTGGGAACAAGACTGTCCCGCTGTCATGTTACCTTGTGGGAACATGACTGTCCCGCTGTCATGTTACCTTGTGGGAACAAGACATGACTGTCCCGCTGTCATGTTACCTTGTGGGAACAAGACATGACTGTCCCGCTGTCATGTTACCTTGTGGGAACAAGACATGACTGTCCCGCTGTCATGTTACCTTGTGGGAACATGACTGTCCCGCTGTCATGTTACCTTGTGGGAACAAGACATGACTGTCCCGCTGTCATGTTACCTTGTGGGAACATGACTGTCCACCTGTCATGTTACCTTGTGGGAACATGACTGTCCACCTGTCATGTTACCTTGTGGGAACATGACTGTCCACCTGTCATGTTACCTTGTGGGAACAAGACAGTTACTATAGTGGGAACATCTTAAGTCTTGAACATGTACTCACTGGAGTGGAGGAGAGAAAGATACATGATAATACATACCTGGAAAGTACTCGAGGGTCTGGTCCCAAATCTGCACACTGCCATAACAACATACTGGAGTGAGAGATATGGGAGGAAGTGTAAAATAAACCCAGTGAGAAGCAGGGGGGCGGTGGGGACAATAAGGGAACACTGTATCAACATTCGGGGTCCCAGACTATTCAACATCTTACCAGAAGATATCAGAAACACGGCTGGAACCAGTGTAGAAGCCTTCAAGAGGAAACGGGACAAGTATCTTCACCAGGTGCCGGATCAACCAGGCTGTGATGGATATGTGGGGCGGCGGGCCTCCAGCAGCAACAGCCTGGTTGACCAGGCAAGCACCAGACTAGCCTGGTCCATGGCCGGGCTCCGGCAGTGGAAAAAACTTGAAACTCGTCATAGGTATATCAAAGGTATGATGTCGTGGAAGGTGTCAGGCTGAGTGGCAGACTTCATTAAGGGTCGCAAGTACAGGCGGGCCCCGCTATACAGCAGGTTAGGTTCCGGGCTACAGCTGTAGAGCTAAAATCGCTGTAAAATGAAACATTACCTTCTCTCCTTCTCTCTCTCTTTCTCTCTCTCTCTCTTCTCTCTCTCTCTCTCTCTCTCTCTCTCTCTCTCTCTCTCACTTTCACTTTCAAAGGCATATAAAAGCCTGATAACATATTTACACTATGATATATTAAGTGAGCAATAGAGCTAGGCCTAAAAAATGCATATACAGTACTTACCTTAAAATACTTTCGTCCTTAGCTTATAGTGAGTGAATATATTTATTTTAGGAAGTTTGAATAAATGAAGACTATGTATAACTGAGAACTACATTAGCGATATGCTGTAAAGTGAAGCCCTCGTGTATATGGTCCAACATTCCACTTTAATTGTGGTAGCTGTCACACCTTTAATTAAGGATTCGCTTTTAAGGCAAAAAAATTACAATAATTTTTAAAGGGGTGAAGGGGTAAGCCAGCGGAAGGGCTCGGTCAGATGACCAAAAGCTCCAGTGGTGGGTCATTATATGACATTGACCCGCGTCAGGAAACACTTGTCCTATTTCTTGACAAATCTTACCTGACCTCACCTGTTTCTCTTGGTCGAGCTGTACCTGTGATATCCCTGATATCGGTATCGAGAGTTTCTTAACCCTCTGTTGCTTGCCTGTTCAACCGGGCTGTTGGTGTCGGCGGCCCGCGCAGCCTGGTTGATCTGGCCCCTGGCAGAGGAACTGATCCAGTTTTTGAAGATTCTGAACCTGATCCAGCAATATTTGTTGATGGTTGCAAAGTTGAAGATGGCAGTGTGAGGGAGGGAGGGAAGAAAAGAGACAGTGTGAGGGAGGGAGACAGTGTGAGGGAGAGAGACAGTGTGAGGGAGAGAGACAGTGTGAGGGAGAGAGACAGTGTGAGGGAGAGAGACAGTGTGAGGGAGGGAGGGAT
Organism: Cherax destructor; assembly: GCA_009830355.1. NCBI lineage: Eukaryota > Metazoa > Arthropoda > Malacostraca > Decapoda > Parastacidae > Cherax > Cherax destructor. Next base: position 52,214 of record WNWK01003160.1, read on the forward strand.
TAAGAGAGGCAATGTGAGGAAGAGAGACATTGTGAGGGAGAGAGGAAGAGAGGCAGGGAATGTGAGAGAGAAAGGAAGACAGGGAGTGTGAGGGAGGGAGAGACAGAGGTTGATGAAGGGAGGTAGGGAGAGGGAGAGAGTAGGGTAGGGAGAAGGAGAGGGAGGTAGTGAGAGGGAGAGAGTAAGGTAGGGAGGAGAGGGATGTAGCGAGAGAGAGAGAGAGAGAGAGTAAGGTAGGGAGAGGGAGAGACTACGGTAGGGAGAGGGAGAGACTACGGTAGGGAGAGGGAGAGAGTAAGGTAGGGAGAGGGAGAGAGTAAGGTAGGGAGAGGGAGAGAGTAAGGTAGGGAGAGTGAAGTACCGTTATTGGTGCTCAGGGCTGGTTGTCACCCTGATAACCAGGTCAGGGCTGGCAGGGTGACCCACATGGTCATGTTGACCACGTGACACTGCTCTCTTGTCTTCCTGAAGATGTCGACCCTGTGTGACCACGTTTGAGCGCGTGTACTCACCTGTTTGTGGTTGCAGGGATCGATTCACGGCTCCTGGCCCCGCCTCTTCACTGGTCGCTACTAGGTCCTCTCTCCCTGCTCCATGAGCTTTATCACCTCTTCTTAAAGCTATGTATGGATCCTGCCTCCACTACATCACTCTCCAGATTGTTCCACTTCCTGGCCTGATCGCTAAAGCTCTCGCTTCACACGGTGAGGGTCTGCGTTCGATTCCCAGCGAGGGTAGAAACATTGGGCGTGTTTCTTTACACCGGTTGTCTATGTTCACCCATCAGTAAAATGGGTACCTGGGAGTTAGTCGACTGGTGTGGGTCGCATCCTGGGACAAGGACCTAATTTGCCCGAAATGCTCTGCATAACAAGGGGCTTTCTATATAGTAGTATGTCATTGATGTCAACTAGACTTGTATACCTTGTACATGTACTTGTAGTAAATAAAGATATTATTATTATTATTATAAACTTTATGACTGAAGAAATACTTCTTAAAATCCCTGACTCGTTTGAGTTTTTAACTTCCAGTTGTGACCCCTTGTTTCTGTGTCACATCTGTGAAACATTCTGTCCCTATCCACCTTGTCAATTCCTCTCAGTATTTTATATGTTGTTATCATGTCCCCCTATCTCTCCTGTCCTCCAATGTTGTCAGGTTTATTTCCCTTAACCTTTCCTCATAAGACATACATACCCCTTATCTCCGAGACTAGTCTTGTTGCAAACCTTTGCACTTTCTCTAATTTCTTGACGTGCATGACCAGGTGTGGGTTCTATACTGGTGCTGTATACTCTAATATGGGCCTGACGTACACGGTGTACAGAGTCTTGAACTATTCCTTACTGAGATGTTGAAACGCTATTCTTAGGTTTGCCAGGCGCCCATATGTTGCAGCAGTTATTTGGTTGATGTGCACCTCAGATGTACTCGGTATGATACTCACCCCAAGTTCCTTTTCCTTGAGTGAGGTTTGCAGCCTTTGACTCATAGCATATACTTCGTCTGCGGTCTTCTTTGACCTTCCATAATCTTCATAGACTTTTCACTTGTTTGGGTTAAACTCCTGGAGCCAGTTGTTGGGCCAGGCTTGCAGCCAGTCCAGATCCCTTTGTTGTCCTACCTGATCCTCGTCCACTTGAATTATCTGCATTAGCTTCACATCGTCTTCAAACAGGGACACCTCTGAATCTATCCCTTCCATCATGCATGTCATTCATATATACCAGAAATAGCACTGGTCCTAGGACTGACACTTGTGGAACCCCGCTCGTCACAGGCGCCCACTCTGACACCTCGTTACGTATCATCACTCGTTTCTTTCCTGTCAGGTATTCTCTGATAAATTGCAGTGTCTTTCCTGTTATTCCTGCCTGTTCCTCTAGCTTTTGCACTTATCTCTTGTGTGGAACTGTGTCGAAAGCTTTCTTACAGTCCAAGAAAATGCAGTCCACCCACCCCGTCTCTCTCCTGTCTTACCTCTGTTATCCTGTCGTAAAACCCCAGTAGGTTTGTGGCACAGGATTTCCCCTCCCTAAAACCGTGCTGGTTGTCGTGCTCCACCACTCTTCTGATAATTTATTCTCCATGACTTTTACATACTATACATATCAGTGACACTGGTCTGTTGTTTAATGCCGCGTGTCTGTTTCCTTTCTTAAAAACTGGGACTGCATTTGTCGTCTTCCCACACCGCAGGTAGCTGCCCTTTTACAATAGATGTGTTGAAGATTGTTGTTAGTGGTACACACAGTGCCTCTGTACCCTCAGGACCCACGGAGAGATGTTGTCTAGGCCCATCGCCTTTTGAGGTATCTAGTTCGCTTAGCAGTCTCTTCACCTCCTTCTGGGTTGTGTGTAGTGTGCCCAGCACTTGTTGGTGTACCCTGCCATCCCAGTTTGCTGAAAGCCTTTCTGTCTCCACTGAAAATACCTCCCTAAATCTCGTGTTGAGCTCCTCGCATACTTCCTGGTCATTTCTTGTGACCTCCACGCTTGAGTGTGTGTAGCCATGCTTGAGTGTGTGTAGCCACGCTTGAGTGTGTGTAGCCACGCTTGAGTGTGTGTAGCCACGCTTGAGTGTGTGTAGCCACGCTTGAGTGTGTGTAGCCACGCTTGAGTGTGTGTAGCCACGCTTGAGTGTGTGTAGCCACGCTTGAGTGCATGTGACCACGTTTGAGCGCATATGCTCATGCTTGAGCGCGTGTGACCACGTGTGAGCGCATGTGACCACGTGTGAGCGCATATGATCACGTTTGAGCGCGTGTGACCACGTGTGAGCGCATGTGACCACGTGTGAGCGCATGTGACCACGTGTGAGCGCGTGGTCGCTGTATGTAACGTCCACTTTTTTTCGTTTAATGTGTCGCGGTGTTATTTTAAAGAAACTCTGATACAGAATGGTGATAGAACCTGATACAATACTTTTGATGAGTTCCTAGAGTCTTTCTTCTCCCAGAACCCGGTCTTGAGCCAGGCTCGTCTGGTCAACCAGGCTATTGCTGTTGGTGGTTTGCTGAACCACATATCCATCACAGCCTGGTTGATCTTGCACCTCGTGAAGAAACGTGTCCAGTTTCCTTTTAAGACTTCTACACTTGTTATAGCAGTGTTTCTTAATATCTTCTGGTAAGATGTTGAATAATCTGGGGCCACGGATGTTGATACAGTGTTCCTTTATTGCACCCACCGCACCCTTGCTTTTTCACTGGGTTTATTTTACACTTCCTCCCATATCTCTCACTCTAGTATGTTGTTATGGCAGTGTACAGATTTGGGACCAGGCCCTCGAGTACTTTTCAGGTGTACATTATCATGTATCTCTCTCTCCTCCACGCCAGTGAGTACAAGTTCAAGACTTTAAGGTGTTCCCAGTAATTTAAAAGCTTTATCGGCTCTTTGCGGGTCGTAACGTTCTCTGTATCTGTTCTAGCTCTGATATTTCTCCTGCCCTGAACGGGGCCGTCAACACTGAACAATATTCCAAATGAGAGACCACAAGCGATTTGATAAGTATCACCATTGGCATTGATAGATCCGTGAAGTAACGAAAATTTTGTTTTATTCTTTATTGCAGAATTTGTAAATATTCACTGGTCAAACTTTTCCAACATGAGAAGTAAAGAATGATGTATTGATTTAAGAGTCTTGTGAGGCAGAGATGCGCAGACCATCAGTACTGGCCACAGTATTATGACCTCACCTGCCCACACTACATGCTGAAGACACAACCATGTAAGAATACTCCGAGAGGCAGAATACACAGTAGATAACAGCAACAATTACGATGCCAGTAACACTAGCATCTGTTGTTAGAAAGGTCTTTCAAAATCAGAAAACTAATACAGGAGCAGAAGTTAACTTGTCTTTTAATGTCTGAAATGTTCTTTCTTGACAGAAGGTCCAAATGAAAGTAGCATCTTTCTTAAGCAATTCGGTTGATGGAGCAGAAATGGGAGAAAAATTTGCAATGAAGGCTCTGTAGAAACCTGTTAAACCCATAAATGATTTCAGGGCATAAGCAGTTTTTGGTATTGGAAAATTTTGTATAGCTGTTACTTTGGTCATCTAAGTACACCATAAGGGCATTGCCTCTTGAGGCTTCTAAAAGTATTTGTCATTAAATGTGGTAGATGAGGAGCGTAATCCAAATGCCACTTTGAGGAAATAATGATGGCATGTAGGGGTGGAGAAGGCTGTTACCACTTGGCTGTCCTCATGGAGAAGAACTTGCCAAAGCCCTATGATGAAGAAAAGTTTATTATCACCTATATTATGTAATAAAGTCACCAGGAACGGGTAGTGAGGAAAGATCTGAAATTGCTTTAGCATTCAGCTTCCAGAAATCAATCACCAGAAGCAAAATATCATCTTGGGTACTAAAATCATAGGCACATTACAGGGTGAATTGCTGAGTGGTGACACTTATCAAGCATCTGGTTGATTGACTCTTCTTCTATTGCGACCTGAGAATGTAGTAATATGTTAGCATGTACGTAAATAGGTCTAGTGCCAGGCTAAAGTGGAATATGGTGTGATATTCAATTTGTTAAACCCATCTTCTTGCCTGACAACACTATAGCTTGTCTATATTTGTTCAATACTTGTAAATGACCCGTGACTACACCTGGGAAGTCAGTTGGGACTTTTTTCCTTCCACTGGTGGGAGAGAGACTTCCTGGTAGTGCAAGAACATGAAGATACAAGGTCTATAAACCAGGACCTTCAAAATAAAGGGTTGAAAGGAGTACATCTGGGTATATATTTACATTTTATATTTTTGAGACAGTATGGGATGGAGTATGTGTGTGAGGTGCTTCAGCTCCTTCAGTACCCTGGTGATGGACCAGGTGGTTCGGCTCCCTCAGTTCCTTGGTGATGGACCAGGTGCTTCGGCTCCCTCAGTACCCAGGTGATGGACCAGGTGCTTCAGCTCCTTCAGTACCCTATTTTATAGTGCCCTGATTATCAAAGCATATTCCATAGATGGAGTAGGTGGGTTGGATAGGAGTTTTTGTTTGTGGGATTGGTTTTGGGTTTTGCCTAGTGTGGATTAGTTGGCTTGATGCAGTGTTCCTTATTTCTGTGTTCTTGTGAGTGAGAGGGGTTGTGAGTGAGAGGGGTTGGATTTGAACGGGACTTGCACAGTTGTTGGGGGGGAGAGGTGTTGTCGGGGCTTCTTGCTTGGATGGCGATGGGGATGGGTTGCACAAATATTTTTGTTGGTGGGTTGGTTTTGATATGGACCTGCCAAGTATGGGCCAGTAGGCCTGTTGCAGTGTTCCTCCTTTCTTATGTTCTTATGAAAGGAAATAGCAAATAAATGGAATGAAAGAGAACATAGGACAGATAAAACCATGACAGTGGAAGAGACGGTGAAGTATTGCAGTCAGTAGTGTGGACACCCACACTGTTTACACTACCAAGATGGTACAGTACCAGCGGTACTAACAGAATCTAAAACATTGCAAATTATAAATCCTTCATTTTTTTCCAACATTCAGGGTTTGAAAGCAAAAATGATAAAGGTAACTACATAAGCGGACTCCTGATAAGGAAAATCTATATTTGTAACATTCACAAACACATGCAAGAGATGTTATGGATATTGAAATAAGGTTGAAAAGTTACTGTTTATAGATGCGACTTGTAAATGGTCCAAGTCGGACCGAAACGTCGTCATAAGCTCGTCTCTCCTGTGTGCAGGTTATTTGTGTACAGATGTGAGAAGGTAAATAAGTCACTTAGGAAGGACGTTGCACAGAACTGTTCAGCGCATCAAACGAAATAGCTGTTCTAGGAATTAAAGTGGAGAACAAGAATGTAGTAATTATCCTCGTATATAAACCAGCGTCACCAACGTCTAAGGGATTCACGGAACAGACAGGGGAGACAGACACCTTTACTATCCTACAGTAAATATTATCCTCGCCTTTTTCAGCCTCCAAGATGTGAAATGGAAGCTGATAAAAACATTGTGCCATGGAGCTGAACTCTTCTCCAGGAAGAGGGACTGACCACCTCAGATACTTTTTCTCCAAGGTTGACGAACTGATTACAGTGTGACTGAAGAATCCTACAGTGTGACTGAAGAAACCTACAGTGTGACTGAAGAAGCCTGCTGTGTGACTGAAGAAGCCTGCTGTGTGACTGAAGAAGCCTACAGTGTGACTGAAGAAACCTACAGTGTGACTAAAGAAGCCTGCTGTGTGACTGAAGAAGCCTACAGTGTGACTGAAGAAGCCTGCTGTGTGACTGAAGAAGCCTACAGTGTGACTGAAGAAGCCTAGTGTGACTGAAGAAGCCTACAGTGTGACTGAAGAAGCCTACAGTGTGACTGAAGAAGCCTACAGTGTGACTAAAGAAGCCTGCTGTGTGACTGAAGAAGCCTACAGTGTGACTGAAGAAGCCTACAGTGTGACTAAAGAAGCCTACAGTGTGACTGAAGAAGCCTACAGTGTGGCTGAAGAAGCCTACAGTGTGACTGAAGAAGCCTACAGTGTGACTGAAGAAGCCTACAGTGTGACTGAAGAAGCCTACAGTGTGACTGAAGAAGCCTACAGTGTGACTGAAGAAGCCTACAGTGTGACTGAAGAAGCCTACAGTGTGACTGAAGAAGCCTACAGTGTGACTGACGAAGCCTACAGTTCATCAATAAAGACACACAACTGTTGCACATGTGTGTTAATCTTTGGTTACTGAATTGCTTTAAAAAATAAACATGTTAGAGCGGCGAGATAGAACACAAAGTTAAGCTTTTGTACCAGACGAGCTACGTACCAGACGAGCGACGTACTAGACGAGCAACGTACCAGACGAGCGACGTACTAGACGAGCGACGTACCAGACGAGCGACGTACCAGACGAGCGACGTACCAGACGAGCGACGTACCAGACGAGCGACGTACCAGACGAGCGACGTACCAGACGAGCGACGTACTAGACGAGCGACGTACTAGACGAGCGACGTACTAGACGAGCGACGTACCAGACGAGCGACGTACCAGACGAGCGACGTACCAGACGAGCGACGTACCAGACGAGCGACGTACCAGACGAGCGACGTACCAGACGAGCGACGTACCAGACGAGCGACGTACTAGACGAGCGACGTACTAGACGAGCGACGTACCAGACGAGCGACGTACCAGACGAGCGACGTAACAGACGAGCGACGTAACAGACGAGCGACGTACCAAGATATTGCAAGAAAACTTACAAATATGAATGAAGAATTATCTGTAGAAGTGACCACTAATCACAAGACGTTCATACACTGACGATAAAAAATAAATGAGCCGAACTCTTAAAGACACTTATTAGAACACAAAGAAAACATAAGAAGTAAGGAACACTGCAACAGGACTATTGGCCCATGGTAGACAGGTCCAGCTCACACCCACACTGACTCATCTACCCGTCCAACCTATATTTTAAGCTACACTTAGTTCTTACCTCAAGGACACTACCTGGCAGTTTGTTCCAATCGTCTACAATTCTGTTACCAACTAGTACTCCACAACATCTTATTTAAATTTAAAATTCTCCAACTGTAGTCTATTGCTACGAGTCTTGTTTTCCATTACACCAGTCATATCTCCACTATGTAAATAAATGGTTCTGAAAACCGACGAGTTGGTAAATTAGACACATCCTTTTCTGTATATTTTCGAGTGCATTTATGTTCATCCTGTAATGTGGAGGCCAGAACTGACCAGCAGACTTTTTTTTTTCATTATTTCTGAACGTCACAAAGATCGTACATAAACACTAGTCTCGTAGAATTAACGATAGAGACATTTAAAAAAATGTCCACTCATGTAGCACCTGGACCAGATTCCTGGTTTTTGCCGTTTTCAAACCTTCGTAGGTCCTAGGCACACTTGCAAATGAATATTATATTTTCTGACAAAGAGAACACAAACAGTAGTGACAAAGAGTAGTAAAAAACAGTGAAAAGTCCATAATTAGCAAAGTAATAAGCTCAGTACCTGGAGGCGCCGTTCAGGTGCCTCTGCTGCTTATCATTATAGCAGACACAGGTAAAAACACTCGTCACAGTTTCGCATCGTCATTTGCGGACGATTCCAAAATAAACACAACAAAAAACACCTGGGTAGAAAAAACGGAAAAACTGCAAGAGGACATAAGCAAAGCTTCCAGTGCAGAGAAGAAAATAACATGGCGTTCCAGCTCTTGCTTGGTTATGGAAAGACTGAAGTACTGGAACGTAGCACTGGGCTCAGAACACAAGAGGGTCACCAGGTGGAGGTAATGGTCCTGCATGCAATGTCATTCGACCTTTCTTACAAAGAATAAAATAAGGCAAATGTTGCGATAGCCAGGAAATTGACGCAGTGGATAATGAGAACTTTCAAAACAAGGGGAATAGTTCCAGTGGTGACACTGTACAAATTGCTTGTGCTCTGTTATTTAGAGTATTGCTCAGTGTTGACGGCTCCGTCCAGGGCAGGGAAGATATCAGAGCTGGGACAGATGTAAAGATAATTTATGGCCATCATAGAACCAATAAAGAATTTAAATTCCCGGGAATGCTTTAAAGTACTGAAGCAGAGAAGAGAGTTAATACATATATTTTGAAAGTACTTGAGACCTTAGTCAGTAATCTGCACACTACCATAACAACATACTAGAGTGAGAGATACGGGAGAAAATATTATCTAAATCCTGTGAAAGGTAGGAGAGCCGTAGACAATAAACAGAACATTATATCAACATCCGTTTTCCCAGACTGTTTAACATCTTATCAAAAGATATTAGAAACACTGCGCGGGCAGGTGTAGAAGTCTTCAAGAGGAAACTGGACAAGTATCTTTACCAGGTGCCTGATCAACCAGGCTGTGATGGATATGTGGGGCAGTGGGCCTCCGGCAGGAACAGCCTGGTTGACCAGTCAAGCACCAGGCGAGCCTGGCCCATGGCCGGGCTGCAGGAATAGAAAAACTTTAGAAAATCGTCAAAGGTAGATCAAAGAGTGGAAGTCACCTAAGAATGAAGATGAGTGATGGTAGTAGATAGAATGAAGGTAAGAGTGATGGTAGTTGATAGAATGAAGGTAAGAGTGATGGTAGTACATAAAATGAAGGTAAGAGTGATGGTAGTTGATAGAATGAAGGTAAGAGCGATGGTAGTACATAAAATGAAGGTAAGAGTGATGGTAGATAGAATGAAGGTAAGAGTGATGGTAGTTGATAGAATGAAGGTAAGAGTGATGGTAGTAGATAGAATGAAGGTAAGAGTGATGGTAGTTGATAGAATGAAGGTAAGAGTGATGGTAGTAGATAGAATGAAGGTAAGAGTGATGGTAGTAGATAGAATGAAGGTAAGAGTGATGGTAGTAGATAGAATGAAGGTAAGAGTGATGGTAGTAGAATGCATCATGGAAGGTGATTGTCAATACAAACTAGCATGCTATGCTGTCTCTTCTAGATGGAGTCGCTTCTGGGGGGTCAGCGCCCCCGCGGGCAGGTCCCAGACCAGGCCTCCTGGTTGCTGACTTGATCGATCAAACTATTAGTGCCCTCCCTCGCAGTCCAACGTATGCATCACAACCTGGCTGATCAGGAACTGTTTTAAGGAATCTGTTGAGTTCCCTCTTGGAGATATCGAGGGATTTGTTGGTGATCCCCGTTGTGCATGAAGGGTGTTGAAGAGTCGCGGTCCCCTAACACTTATGTTGAAAATGGTATAAAATAGCGACAAGTTGATGATTAAGACACATGTGCAACAGTTGGGTGTCTTTTTTAATGAAACGTTTCGCCCACACAGTAGACTTCTTCAGTCAGATATAGAGACAGCAGGTGTAGATGTAATAAGCCTCCAGGCTGAGGGACTGACCACCTCAAATACTTTTTCTCCAAGATTGATGGACTGATTATATCATCTTTATTTCATCACTACAACTGCTGCCTCTGTATTTGACTGAAGAAGTCTACTGTGCAGGCGAAACGTTTCATTAAAAAAGACACCCAACTGTTGCACATGTGTCTTAATAGTTTAACATTTATTTAGTTGTGTCGGCGCAGTCATGGCTTCCTGCTTATCACTGCTTATCACTGCTTATCACTGGCGGTATCTCGCACCGTTTGTCAAGACTCTTGTGTTTATAAGTAGTAATTTCGATGTGCAGGTTTGGAAATAAGCCTTCCAGTATCTTCCAGCTATATTATCATGCATCTTTCTCGCCGTCATTCTAAGCAGGACACTGTAATTTAGATCCCTGACTTGAGTTTCTAAGAGTTGTGAAGGTTCTCTGTATATTTT
>WNWK01003160.1:67500-177660 GCA_009830355.1 Cherax destructor
TGAAGATTTGATAACAGTCGTAGTGGAGACAGTCGTAGTGGAGACAGTCGTAGTGGAGACAGTCGTAGTGGAGACAGTCGTAGTGGAGACAGTCGTAGTGGAGACAGTCGTAGTGGAGACAGTCGTAGTGGAGAGGCAGTTTTGAGGGAGTCAGTTACTCAGCCTTGATGGGTGATGATGAGTCTCTCAGAGTGAGTGGATGTAGTTGACTGTGTTGGTGGATGATATTGTTTATGGTACTGATGGATGCTACTCTCTGTGATTCTGACAGATGCTGTCATCTGTCTCCTCACTCTTGTTACACTCAGTTGTCTGTTGCACTCTTTGTTAGACTCAGTTGTCTGTTGCACTCTATTGTTAGACTCAGTTGTCTGTTGCACTCTATTGTTAGACTCAGTTGTCTGTTGCACTCTATTGTTAGACTCAGTTGTTTGTTGCACTCTATTGTTAGACTCATTGTCTGTTGCACTCTATTGTTAGACTCAGTTGTCTGTTGCACTCTATTGTTAGACTCGCTTGTCTGTTGCACTCTATTGTTAGACTCAGTTGTCTGTTGCACTCTATTGTTAGACTCAGTTGTCTGTTGCACTCTATTGTTAGACTCAGTTGTCTGTTGCACTCTATTGTTAGACTCAGTTGTTTGTTGCACTCTATTGTTAGACTCAGTTGTCTGTTGCACTCTATTGTTAGACTCACTTGTCTGTTGCACTCTATTGTTAGACTCGTCTGTTGCACTCTATTGTTAGACTCGTCTGTTGCACTCTTCTGTTACACTCACTATTCTGTTAACACACACTTGTCTGTTAGACTCACTCTGACTCACTCTTACTCATTTCCTCACTACCAGCTTCCTGAGGCAAACAAAGGTAAAGACTAGTGCAGCAGTCAGTCCTGGCTGCTGCACTCTCATGTCCGCTCCAGCTGTCTGTTTAGCCTATCTGAAAACATCCGCAGCGTGCTGCTGTCTTAAGCTGCATGATCGTTCACGTGGGAACAAAAGCTAGCTGTGTTTCCCTGTCATATTCCACCAGGTCAGACTGCTTCCATACATTGTGTTGAAATTTATCAGTCTGAGCTGGGAGACTTCAGTAGTGTCAGTCTGAGCTGGCAGACTTCAGTAGTGTCAGTCTGAGCTGGCAGACTTCAGTAGTGTCAGTCTGAGCTGGCAGACTTCAGTAGTGTGAGCCTGAGATGGCAGACTTCAGTAGTGTCAGCCTGAGCTGGCAGACTTCAGTAGTGTCAGTCTGAGCTGGGAGACTTCAGTAGTGTCAGCCTGAGCTGGGAGACTTCAGTAGTGTCAGCCTGAGCTGGGAGACTTCAGTAGTGTCAGTCTGAGCTTGCAGACTTCAGTAGTGTCAGCCTGAGCTGGCAGACTTCAAGTGCCCTGCTGCAGACTTCAGTAGTGTCAGCCTGAGCTTGCAGACTTCAGTAGTGTCAGTCTGAGCTGGGAGACTTCAGTAGTGTCAGCCTGAGCTTGCAGACTTCAGTAGTGTCAGCCTGAGCTTGCAGACTTCAGTAGTGTCAGCCTGAGCTGGCAGACTTCAGGAGGGCCACGAGGTTATCGTCAAGTATTCCATTAAAGATTCATCAACTACGTCAGTTTTAAAGGTCAATGGCAGAGTTAGATAAACAAGAAGCAGGTACTTGCACTATCAGGTACTGGCACTATCAGGTACTGGCACTGTCAAGTGCTGTCACTATCAGGTACTGGCACTATCAGGTACTGTCACTATCAGGTACTGCATTATCAGGTACTGTCATTATCAGGTACTGTTACTATCAGGTACTGCCACTATCAGGTACTGTCACTGTCAGGTAGTTTACAGTGTGTAATTACAATAATGATTTGCAGTGCAAAGAGAGCCACTATCATGCCTAGGCATTACGGGTTGACTAAACTTAATGGGTTACAGACTACTTAATCGCTTGTTCTCTCTAGGCTGGAATACTGCTGCACACTAACTGCCCCCTTCAAGGCGGGCGAAATTGCTGACCTGGAGAGTGTACAAAGAACTTTCACAGCACACATAAGTACGATAAAGCACCTAAATTACTGCGAACGGTTGAAGTCCCTTGATTTGTATTCCCTGGAACGTAGGCGAGAGAGATACATGATAATATACACTTGGAAAATCTTAGAGGGATTAGTACCAAACTTGCACACGAAAATCACTCCCTATGAAAGCAAAAGACTCGGCAGGAGATGCAACATTCCCTCAATGAAAAGCAGGGGCGCCACGAGTACACTGAGAGACAATAAAATAAGTGTCAGGGCCCCAAGACTGTTCAACTGCCTCCCAGTATACATAAGGGGGATTACCAATAGACCCCTGACTGTCTTCAAGAAGGCACTGGACAGGCACCTAGAGTCAGTACCTAACCAGCCGGGATGTGGTTCGTACGTCAGTTTGCGTGCGATCAGCAGTAACAGCCTAGTTGATCAGACCTTGATCCACCAAGAGGCCTGGTCTCAGACCGGGCCGCGGGGGCGTTGACCCCCGAAACCCTCTCCAGGTATACTGGCACTGTCAGGTTCTGTCTGTCAGGTACTGGCTGACTTCAGTAGTGTCAGCCTGAGCTGGCAGACTTCAGTAGTGTCAGCCTGAGCTGGCAGACTTCAGTAGTGTCAGCCTGAGCTGGCAGACTTCAGCAGTGTCAGCCTGAGCTGGCAGACTTTAATAGTGTCAGCCTGAGCTGACTTTGGTATGTTTGTCTCTGAATTCTTCTTCTTCTATGACTCACCAGTCTCTCGTGTGGTACTCCTCCTCACAACCTCGTGTGGTACTCCTCACAACCTCGTGTGGTCCTCCTCAACCTCGTGTGGTAGTCCTCACAACCTCGTGTGGTCCTCCTCAACCTCGTGTGGTACTCCTCACAACCTCGTGTTTGCTGGGGGGTTGAACTTCAGTAGCCACTTGCTGGACCATTGCTGCCTCCAGATTGGGGCCCCTGGGGGCAGGCTGAGGGTTCTCTAGTCTAAGTGAATTTTACATAATTATTTTTTCCAATTAAATTAAAAATAGTTGAAATTAACCCAAAAAATCAGATGAAGAAAATCGAAATAAAAGGTTTGTGGTTAGGGGCCCCTTCAGAGATTGACAGCGGGCCCTCCCTCCTAGGCCCTGGAAGCAGCCTGTTGTCTTGTATCATGACGCAGTTATATTCTGGTTCTCATTAGTTTTGCGTCATACCTAAATATTGACTTGCCAGGGTTCCTCAAATAGGTAATTTACAAATATCAAGAACTGTAGTTGTCTGGGAATTGAAGCTTTTGGCACAGCGCTTGTTGCGTTAGACAAGATATAAGATTAGAAGCGTCAGCCACTGAATCTGTTTGGTTACAGCTTCTTGAGGGCCGTGTAAAACTTATCTTGGGTGTGATTTACAGGCCCCCAAATCTTGACAGGGAGTGCAGTAAACTTCTATGGGATGAAATTCGTAAGGCATCTACATATGAAAATGTTGTGCTAATGGGAGATTTCAACTTTAGACAAATTGACTGGAGCAATTTGACAGGAAATTTAGAGTCAAGTGACTTTCTTGATACGATTCAGGATTGTTTTTTGAAACAGTTGGTGACAGAACCAACTAGAGGAAATAACCTGCTAGACTTGGTTCTTGCCAGCAGGGAATCTCTAATTAATAATCTTGAGGTTAATGATGAGCTTGGGGAAAGTGATCACAAATCACCCAGTTTTAATATATCATGGAATTACCCTAATAATGGCAATCAAGTCTCTGTCCCTGACTTCCGCCTGGCTGATTTCATAGGACTGAAAAATTACCTGGGTGGGCTGAACTGGAATGACCTGACAGTGGGTCAGGTAGGTGGTGATTGCCAATATGACGTTTTCCAGAGAATAGTTCTAGCTGCTCAGACAACTTATGTTCCTAATAGGGAATTCAGATCAAACAAAAATGATCCTAAATGGATGAACAATAGATTAAAACATCCCATTGGTCAAAAGAGAGGCATATATAGGCGAATCAAAAGAGGAGAGGGGCAATTAAGTAATCAATATATTCAGTTAAAGAGAGAACTAAAAAAGGGAATAAGAAAAGCAAAAAGAGATTATGAGGTTAAAGTTGCAAGAGAATCGAAGACTAACCCAAAAAGATTTTTTCAGGTATACAGAAGTAAGATTAGGGACAAGATAGGCCCACTCAAAAGTTACTCAGGTCAGCTCACCGTCAGTGATAAGGAAATGTGTAGAATGTTTAACACTTACTTCCTCTCAGTTTTTACACAGGAAGATACTAGCGATATTCCAGAAATAATAAATTATGTAGAACAGGACGATAGTAAACTATGCACGATTATGGTCACAAGTGACATGGTCCTTAGACAAATAGATAAATTAAAACCTAACAAATCCCCAGGCCCTGATGAACTGTATGCAAGGGTTCTAAAGGAATGTAAAGAGGAGCTTAGCAAACCGTTGGCTAATCTTTTCAACATATCACTGCAAACTGGCATGGTGCCAGATAAGTGGAAAATGGCAAATGTAATACCTATTTTCAAAGCAGGTGACAGGTCCTTAGCTTCGAACTATAGACCAATAAGCCTAACCTCCATAGTGGGAAAATTTATGGAATCAATAATTGCCGAGGCAATTCGCAGCCATCTTGAAAAGCATAAATTAATCAACCAATCTCAGACGGTTTTACAAAAGGGCGTTCCTGCCTTACAAATTTAATATTTTTTTTCACTAAGGTATGTGAGGAGGTAGATCATGGTAATGAATATGATATTGTGTATATGGACTTCAGTAAGGCTTTTGATAGAGTCCCACATCAGAGACTATTGAGGAAAATTAAGGCACGCGGAATAGGAGGATAATTTTTTTCCTGGATAGAGGAATGGTTGACAAATAGGCAGCAGAGAGTTTGCATAAATGGGGAGAAATCAGAGTGGGGAAGCGTCACAAGCGGTGTTCCACAGGGGTAAGTATTGGGCCCCTTGTTGTTCACAATCTACATAAACGACATAGATGAGGGAATAAATAGCGACATAAGCAAGTTTGCTGATGACACCAAAATAGGCCGTCAATTTCATTCATATGAGGACATTAGAGCACTCCAGGAAGATTTGAATAGACTGATTCAGTGGTCGGAGAAGTGGCAGATGCAGTTTAATATAGATAAATGCAAAGTTCTAAATATTGGACAGGACAATAACCATGCCACATATAAACTAAATAATGTAGATCTTAATACTACTGATTCGAAAGGATTTAGGAGTTCTGGTTAGCAGTAACCTAAAACCAAGACAGCATGCATAAGTGTTCACAATAAAGCAAAAGAATCCTTGGCTTCATATCAAGAAGCATAAATAATAGGAGTCCTCAGGTTGTTCTTCAACTCTATATATCCTTGGTTAGGCCTCATCTAGATTATGCTGCACAGTTCTGGTCACCGTATTACAGAATGGATATAAATGCTCTGGAAAACGTACAAAGGAGGATGACTAAGTTGATCCCATGTATCAGAAATCTTCCCTATGAGGATAGACTGAGAGCCCTGAATCTGCACTCTCTAGAAAGGCGTAGAATTAGGGGGATATGATTGAGGTGTATAAATGGAAAACAGGAATAAATAAAGGGGATGTAAATAGCGTGCTAAAAATATCTAGTATTGACAGGACTCGAAGCAATGGCTTTAAGTTGGATAAATTCAGATTCAGGAGGGATATAGGAAAGCATTTGTTTGGTAATAGAGTTGTCGATGAGTGGAACAAACTCCCGAGTACAGTTATAGAGGCTAAAACGTTGTGTAGTTTTAAAAATAGGCTAGATAAATATATGAGTGGGTGCGGGTGGGTGTGAGTTGGACCTGACTAGTTTGTGCTACTAGGTCAGATGCCGTGCTCCTTCCTTAAGTGAATGTAACCTGACCTGGCTGGGTCAGGGCTGGCTTAAGCCGGTGGGAGACTTGGACTTGCCTCGCATGGGCCATAGCCTACAACTTTTCCTCTTTCTTATGTCATGTTCTTAAAACATCACACCATCACCCGACAACATCACCTAACAACATCACCTAACAACATCACCTAACAACATCACCTAACAACATCACCTAACAACATCACCTGACAACATCACCTAACAACATAATCTAACATCACCTAACAATATCACCTGACAACATCAGCTAACAATATCAACTGACATCATCAGCTAACAACAGCTGACAACTTCACCTAACAACGAAACAAACGAGTTACGGTGCTGAGTGAATATAAAGGAAAGTTGCAGCGAAGGAAAAAAAGAGAGAGAAGAAGAACGAAGGAAGAGAGAGAGAGAGAGAGAGAGAGAGAGAGAGAGAGAGAGAGAGAGAGAGAGAGAGAGAGAGCTGATGTAGGTAACAGCTCTTAGCTTGTCAATAAAGTTAGGAACCCTTACTTGTAAATAGCTTGTCAATAAACCTAGGAATCCTTAACCTAACCTTGTCAAACCATGTGTAAAAGAGAGAGAGAGAGAGAGAGAGAGAGAGAGAGAGAAAGAGGAAAAGAGGAGAAGAGACAGGAAATTAATAAGAAAAGGGAGAAAGTAAGGCAGAGAGCTATGGAGGAGAAAGCAGGGAGGAGAATAAAATAATATGCAAGAATTAGATATAACTTAATCAAACTGAGGCCTTTCAGTACGCTTCTTTCAGTGAATTATATAATCTTGAGCTAGCATTCATAGAGATTCTAGCAGCAATGTCATATAAATCTGTGCTGTGAATTATGTATAAAATAAAATAGAGAATAACTACGAACTGACAAGTGGTCCTTACGCTTTCTTTAGTCGTTCAGTAATATCAATATATATATATATATATATATATATATATACATACATACATATATATCAGGCTGGACGACATATGACACTAACATTGTATTAAAGCAATGACCTTCACTATAACAGAAAATAGATTCAGTATTCCGAATTATAACAAATTATTGAACAGTTTCTCCCAGTGTAATAGATACTAGGACAATATCTCTCAGTATAAGGGAATATTGGACAATATCTCTCAGTATAAGGATATGACAATATCTCATATAAAGAATATGGACAATATCTCAGTTGTATTGGACAATATTCCAGATAGAATATTGACAAATTCTCAGTATAGATATAGGACAATATCTCTCAGTATAAGGAATATTGGACAATATCTCTCAGTTGAAATATTGAATACTCTCAGTATAAGGAATATTGGCAATATTCAGTAAAGGATATTGACAATATCAGTAAAATTGGACAATATTGATAAGGAATTGACAATTTAGTATGGGTATTGAATATCTGTGGGTATTGGTATCTTGTATGGTATTGGTGTCTCTGGACAAGTGTGCTGAGAGGATGTGTTGTTGTTGGAGTTTGTGTGTAATTTGTATGTGTGTGTGTATGTGTGTGTGTGTGTGTGTGTTGTGTGTGTGTGTGTGTGTTGTGTGTATGTGTGTGTGTGTGTGTGTGTGTGTGTGTGTGTGTGTGTGTGTGTGTGTACTCACCTATTTGTACTCACCTATTTGTGGTTGCAGGGGTCGAGTCATAGCTCCTGGCCCCGCCTCTTCACTGATTGCTACTAGGTCTCTCTCTCCCTGCTCCATGAGCTTTATCAAACCTCGTCTTAAAACTATGTATGGTTCCTGCCTCCACTATGTCGCTTTCTAGGCTATTCCACTTCCTGACAACTCTATGACTGAAGAAATACTTCCTAACATCCCTTTGACTCATAGGAGTCTTCAACTTCCAATTGTGACCCCTTGTTTCTGTGTCCCTCTCTGGAACATCTTGTCTCTGTCCACCTTATCTATTCCTCGCAGTATTTTATATGTCGTTATCATGTTCCCTAACCCTCCTGTCCTCTAGTGTCGTCAGGCCGATTTCCCTTAACCTTTCTTCGTTGGACAATCCCCTTAGCTCTGGGACTAGTCTTGTTGCAAACCTTTGCACATTCTCTAATTTCCTGACGTGCTTGGCCAGGTGTGGGTTCCAAACTGGTGCTGCATACTCCAGTATGGGCCTGACGTATATGGTGTACAGAGTCTTGAATGATTCCTTAGTGAGGTATTGGAACGCTATTCTTAGGTTTGCCAGCCGCCCGTATGCTGCAGCAGTTATCTGATTGATGTGTGCCTCAGGAGATGTGCTCGGTATTATACTCATCCCAAGATCTTTTTCCTTGAGTGAGGTTTGCAGTTTTTGGCCACTTAGACTATACTCTGTCTGCGGTCCTTTGCCTTTCCCCGATATTCATGACTTTACATTTGGCAGGGTTAAATTCAAGGAGCCAGTTACTGGACCAGGCTTGTAGCCTGTCCAGGTCTCTTTGTAGTCCTGCCTGATCCTCGACTGATTTAATTCTTCTCATTAACTTCACATCATCTGCAAACAGGGACACTTCTGAGTCTATCCCTTCAGTTATGTCATTCACATATACCAAAAACAGTACAGGTCCTAGGACTGACGCTTGTGGAACCCCACTCGTTACAGGTGCCCACTGACACCTCGTCACGTACCATGATTCATTGATGCCTCCCTGTCAGATATTCTCTGATCAATTGCAGTGCCTTTCCTGTTACGTATGCCTGATCCTCTAGCTTTTGCATTAACCTCTTGTGAGGAACTGTGTCGAACGCCTTCTTGCAGTCCAAGAAAATGCAGTCTATCCACCCCTCTCTATCGTGTCTTACTTCTGTTACCTTGTCATAAAACTCCAGTAGGTTTGTGACACAGGATTTTCCTTCCCTGAAACCGTGCTGGTTGTCGTTTATAAGCTTGTGTGTGTGTGTGTGTGTGTGTGTCGTGTGTGTGTGTGTGTGTGTGTGTGTGTGTGTGTGTGTGTGTGGCTCGTTTGTCTGCCGTCTGCTTGCGTCTTTACCTGTTTTCTTGCCTACCAGTCTGCCATTCTACCCAGCCAGTCTGTCTGCCAGCCTACTTGCCTGCCTGTGTGCCAGCCTACCTACCTGCCTGTCTACCAACCTATCTACCTGCCTTTCTGCCTGCCTACCTACCTGCCTGTCTACCAGCCTACCTACCTGCTTGTCTGCCATCCTACCTACTTGCCTGTCTACCAGCCTGCCTACCTGCCTGTCTGCCAGCCTACCTACCTGCCTGTCTGCCATCCTACCTACTTGCCTGTCTACCAGCCTACCTACCTGCCTGTCTGCCAGCCTACCTACTTGCCTGTCTGCCAGCCTACCTACCTGCCTGTCTGCCAGCCTCCTACCTGCCTGTCTGCTATTCTACCTCCTGCCTTCTGCCAGCCTACCTACCTGCCTGTCTGCCAGCCTACCTACCTGCCTGTCTGCCAGCCTACCTACCTGCCTGTCTGCCAGCCTACCTACCTGCCTGTCTGCCAGCCTACCTACCTGCCTGTCTGCCAGCCTACCTACCTGCCTGTCTGCCAGCCTACCTGCCTGCCTGTCACTCACGGTTGCGTCTCTCAACTAAAGAGTTGTAGCGAGTCACAAGTTAATATCAGGGTCTAGTGCAGAGATATGAGGCACTGAAGGGCTTTCCAGCCACTCTCCAGTGAAGCATTTTCACCTTTGATGACGAAAAGAGCATTGTCATGCTCCCTCGGGGTAGGGAAGAGCATTTTCTCATTTTCTCAACTCATTTAAACGAGTTGTTTCCGAGCGGAGCATTTCATAGTGAAAGAGAGAGAGAGAGAGAGAGAGAGAGAGAATGTTAATGCGTTTTGGGTTATATAAAATAGTTGCTCTTTAGACATCCCGTTTTCTGTTTTTTGGACAATATTGTTTTGTCAAAGCTAGACCGGAGGATCGAGCCTACAGCACTCCCTCATACTCTCCTTCATACACTCCCTCATACTCTC
This sequence comes from Cherax destructor, assembly GCA_009830355.1. Lineage (NCBI taxonomy): Eukaryota > Metazoa > Arthropoda > Malacostraca > Decapoda > Parastacidae > Cherax > Cherax destructor. The sequence continues at coordinate 77,335 of WNWK01003160.1, forward strand.
CTTCATACACTCCCTCATGCACTCTCTCATTCTCTCCTTCAAACACTCCCTCATGCTCTCCCTCATATTCTCCCTCATACACTCCCTCATGCACTCCCTCATGCTCTCTCTCATACACTCCCTTATACTCTCCCTCATACACTCCCTCATACACTCCCTTATACTCTCCCTCATACTCTCCTTCATACACTCCCTTATACTCTCCCTCATACCTCCCTCATCCTCCCTTATCTCCCTCATGCACTCCTCATACACTCCTCTCATCTCTCCTTATCTCTCATATCTCCCTCATGCACTCCCTCATGCTCTCCCTCATACACTCCCTTATACTCTCTCATACACTCCCTCATACACTCCCTTATACTCTCCCTCATACACTCCTTCATACTCTCCCTCATACACTCCCTCCTGCTCTCCCCTTATACGCTCCCTCATGCACTCCCTCATACTCTCCCTCATACACTCCCTTATACTCTCTCTCATACACTCCCTCACACACTCCCTCATACACTCCCTCATACACTCCCTCATACACTCCCTCATTCATTCCCTTTTATTCTCCCTCATACACTTCCTCATAAACTTTTACACTCTTCCTCACACACTCTTTCATACACTCCCTCACACTCTCCCTCACACACTCCCTCACACTCTCCCTCACACTCTCCCTCACACTCTCCCTCACACTCTTACACTCTCTCACACACTCTCTCACACACTCTCACACCTCCCTCACCTCCCTCCACTCCTCACACCTCCCTCCACACTCCCTCACACACTCCCTCACACACTCCCTCACACACTCCCTCACACATTCTCTTACACACTCCCTCACACACTCCCTTACACACTCCTCCACACTCTCCCTCACTCACTCTCCCTCACACACTCTCCCTCACACTCTCCCTCACACACTCTCCTCACAAAAGGCTGTAACAACAATTTCTTGCTATGTCACAAGACGTTAATTATTCAGGTAACCGCTGCCAGGTAACCGCTGCCAGGTGAGCTACGGTTTCTAAATTGCTACACCTGACTGAAACCTAATTAGTATATCCACCTGAAATTTAATTAAGGTGCTCAACCCCAATTTCCAGGGATTATGTCCAGGTGTAGGTCAATTATGTCCAGGTGTAGGTCAATTAGGTCAGGTGTGGACCAATTAACCATGTAAGTCTAGTGGCAGTAGTGTGTGTGTGTGTGTGTGTGTACTCACCTAGTTGTGGTTGCAGGGGTCGATTCATAGCTCCTGGCCCCGCTGTGTGTGTGTGTGTGTGTGTTTAACGATTAAATACAATTAATAAGAAAAAAGTGATTAAGGCCTTTCAGGTATTTCATCAGTCATCATCAGATGCTACTTAATAAAATAGAGGACACTCTAAATTATATTGATAGAGACAGTCTGAGTACACGTGACGGGAAGAGATAGTATCTGTGACGGGAAGAGATAGTATCTGTGACGGGAAGAGACAGTACACGTGACGGTAAGAAACAGTATATGTGAGTTAGACAGTATATGAGACATGAGACAGCATACGTGACATGAGATAGTATATGTGACTGGAAGACACAGTATATGTGACCGTGTGAGCGTAGTGAGTGACATGTACATGTACCGGGGCAGTGGAGGCAGTACATGTGAGTGTATTGAGGTAGTATATCTGTGAGGGGATGTAGACCCTTAGGATGACATGTTTTACCGTGGGGCAGTGTATGTGAGGGGGGGAGGAGGTGGTAGTTAAATCTGTCATAGATCACGGTCATTCTCCCAGCTAATTACACATTCCCCGAGGAAACATCTTAATTAGTGACGGTGGAAGAAGTCTGGACCCTCATTCACGTCTCTTTAATTAGCAATTTGCATGAGAGATGACCTATTTAAATTTCTCCATTTATAGATGTGCTGTGAGCATTATTCTGGTGGTGAGACAGATATTATGTAAACAAAAGAGGGTGAGAGATAGAGAGAATGAGAGAGAGTTAGAGACAAGAGCACCTGAATATTTTCTAGGCTTGTGTTGGTAGGAATGTCTTGCTTACCTAGGTAGTGTCTGGCTAATTAATTCACCTGGAATGTGACGCAGATCTATACCGCTGTTGCTCCCGTGCATGGCTTCGTGCACCTACCCACCCACCTTGTGCACCCACCCACCATGTGCACCCACCCACCTTGTGCACCCACACCACCACCTCGTGCACCCATCACCACCTTTTGCACCCACCACCCCACCTCATGCACCCACTTCTCTTCGTGCACTCACCTACCACCCGTACACCCACCCCCGCCTCGTGCACCCCACTCGTGCACCCACCATCACCACCTCGTGCACCCACCGCACCTCTTGCACCCCCACCTCGTGCACTGAAAGCCCCATTCCATGCTTCTAAATAGAGTAATAACACTTAACCCATCCTCTCTATCCCCTCCAACCAGTGATTAACCTAACCTCCCTCTCCTATCCTGCCCAAATTACCTCTCCACAAAACAGGGGGAGACAGGGTTAGAGCTCTGGTGGGCATATCTGAGAGGGAAGTATAATGTATACATCAATTGACAAGTATAATGCAAAGAATGAGTATAATGGTAGATGATAGAGTGATTTAGGATGAGATGCAACTATCCCAACATCTATGATATTGAAATATGTCACTTTGCCTGACTTTTTTTTTTTGGAGTTATCGTAGGTAATTTACACATATGTTACTATGTATGATAATTTGTGTTACTGTATTTGTGTGTTCCTGTACTTAAATAAATTTACTCACTCATCCTCTAATATCGTTGATGTAGAAATGTTCCTATCCAATACGCCCTGCCCGTCCCTCTAGCCTTATAGCTCCATCTCATTAATCTCTCACTGCTAGATTTCTCAATCTTTCTCTCTCACTCACTATTAAAATCATAGTCTCTAAACTCCTAGGCAGTGCTTGTAGCTTTCCACTGCTCCGAGAATCATAAATGCATTTGTGGTCACCGTTGTGGCCCATGCTAACCTCCCCATGGTGTATAAAAAAAATACCTAGTTAGATGAATCTTGTTAGAGTCTACAAGCCCAGTGGTTAACGCACTGGCTTGTACGACAGTGCGTTATATGGTTCAAACCCCATCCGTTCCCTGATTTGTTTAAAGTCGTGTTATTACGATTTGGTGTGGTATAACGGAGTTATTGACTCTGCAACCACAACTCCCCTCTGTCCTCTCGCTGAAATGTAAGTACAGTGTTGAACACCTTCCCAGGATGATCCATGACCTCTATACACTCTCCTTACCAATCCTGCACCGTCTCTATCCTACACTATCATCCCTTCAATCTAGACTACCCTTCACAATAGTCTGTTCTTCACACTAACCTACCCTTCACTCTAGCCTACCCTTCACTCTAGCCTACCCTTCACTCTCACCTACTCTTCACTCTAACCTACCCTTCACACTAGCCTAACCTTCACACTAGCCTAACCTTCACTCTAGCCTACCCTTCACTCTAGCCTACCCTTCACTCTCGCCTACCCTTCACTCTCGCCTACCCTTCACTCTCGCCTACCCTTCACTCTCGCCTACCCTTCACAATAGTCTGTTCTTCACACTAACCTACCCTTCACTCTAACCTACCCTTCACACTAGCCTAACCTTCACACTAGCCTGACCATCACACTAGCCTGACCTTCACACTAGCCTGACCTTCACACTAGCCTAACCTTCACACTAGCCTGACCTTCACACTAGCCTAACCTTCACACTAGCCTAACCTTCACACTAGCCTGACCTTCACACTAGCCTGACCTTCACACTAGCCTGACCTTCACACTAGCCTGACCTTCACACTAGCCTAACCTTCACACTAGCCTGACCTTCACACTAGCATAACCTTCACACTAGCCTAACCTTCACACTAGCCTAACCTTCACACTAGCCTAACCTTCACACTAGCCTAACCTTCACACTAGCCTGACCATCACACTAGCCTGATCTTCACACTAGCCTGACCTTCACACTAGCCTGACCTTCACACTAGAATGACCTTCACACTAGCCTATTCTTCACACTAGCCTAACCTTCACACTAGCCTGACCTTCACACTAGCCTAACCTTCACACTAGCCTAACCTTCACACTAGCCTGACCTTCACACTAACCTTCACACTAGCCTGACCTTCACACTAGCCTGACCTTCACACTGCCTGACCTTCCACTAGCCTAACCTTCCACTAGCCTGACCTTCCACTAGCCTGACCTTCACACTAGCCTAACCTTCACACTAGCCTGACGTTCACACTAAGCCTGAACTTACACTAGCCTAACCTTCACACTAGCCTAACCTTCAACTAGCCTGACCTTCACACTAGCCTGACCTTCACTAGCCTGACCTTCACACTTCCTTCACTAGCCTGACCTTCACACTAGTCACTGACCTTCACACTAGCCTGACCTTCACACTAGCCTGACCTTCACAGCCTGACGTTCACTAGCCGACCTTCACACTAGCCTGACCTTCACACTAGCCTAACCTTCACACTAGCCTAACCTTCACACTAGCCTAACCTTCACACTAGCCTGACCTTCACACTAGCCTAACCTTCACACTAGCCTACTTCACACTAGCTAACCTTCACTAGCCTGACCTTCACACTAGCCTGACGTTCACACTAGCCTAACCTTCAGACTAGCCTGACGTTCACACTAGCCTGACCTTCACACTAGCCTGACGTTCACACTAGCCTAACCTTCACACTAGCCTGACCTTCACACTAGCCTGACCTTCACACTAGCCTAACCTTCACACTAGCCTGACGTTCACACTAGCCTAACCTTCACACTAGCCTGACCTTCACACTAGCCTAACCTTCACACTAGCCTGACCTTCACACTAGCCTAACCTTCACACTAGCCTGACGTTCACACTAGCCTAACCTTCACACTAGCCTGACCTTCACACTAGCTAACTTCACACTAGCCTAACTTCACACTAGCCTGACCTTCACCTAGCCTGACCTTCACACTAGCCTAACCTTCACACTAGCCTGACCTTCACACTAGCCTGACCTTCACACTAGCCTGACCTTCACACTAGCCTGACGTTCACACTAGCCTGACGTTCACACTAGCCTGACGTTCACACTAGCCTGACGTTCACACTAGCCTAACCTTCACACTAGCCTGACGTTCACACTAGCCTAACCTTCACACTAGCCTGACGTTCACACTAGCCTAATCTTCACACTAGCCTGACGTTCACACTAGCCTAACCTTCACACTAGCCTGACCTTCACACTAGCCTGACCTTCACACTAGCCTGACGTTCACACTAGCCTGACTTCACACTAGCCTGACGTTCACACTAGCCTGACGTTCACACTAGCCTGACGTTCACACTAGCCTAACCTTCACACTAGCCTGACGTTCATACTAGCCTGACCTTCACACTAGCCTGACCTTCACACTAGCCTGACCTTCACACTAGCCTGACGTTCACACTAGCCTGACGTTCACACTAGCCTGACGTTCACACTAGCCTAACCTTCACACTAGCCTGACGTTCATACTAGCCTGACCTTCACACTAGCCTGACCTTCACACTAGCCTGACCTTCACACTAGCCTGACCTTCACACTAGCCTGACCTTCACACTAGCCTGACCTTCACACTAGCCTATTCTTTGCTCCAAAAACATTCAATAAATATCATGTTACGGTGAACCAACACCCTCCCTTTCACCCTCCCTCTTCACTCACCCTTCCTCTCTCTTCACTCACCCTCCCCCCTCACCAAGTGAAAAAGCTGACCAAGAAGGGAGTGTCATTTACAGTGAATAGCAGTGAATTACATAACGGCACCTAGGGTAGGGAACACGCACCCTATAACGCAAGATGCGTAAGAAAGAACTCGAGGTGCTGAACGCAACTAAAGGAGTCAGCGTATGAAGTGAGAGAGTGAGTAGAGAATCTGTGTGACCCGGTAGCGAAGATGTTATTAGGGGAGACTCAGCTACCAGACCAGATTAGCCGGTCTCAGCTGGTCTAGAACCAGCTGGTCTAGGACCCCAGGAAGCATTCTTCGGATATATTCACACCAGGGGAATAGCGAGACACAAATGATATGTAATATAGAGACAGACAAAATAATGAGTCTAGTAGAGTACCTGATAGTGGAGTACCTGGTAGTAGAGTACCTGGTAGTAGAGTACCTGTTAGTAGAATACTTGGTAGTAGAGTACCTGGTAGTGGAGTATCTGATAGTGGAGTACCTGGTAGTAGAGTACCTGGTAGTAGAGTACCTGGTAGTAGAGTACCTGGTAGTGGAGTACCTGGTAGTGGAGTACCTGGTAGTGGAATGCCTGGTAGTAGAGTACCTGTTAGTAGAGTACCTGGTAGTAGAGTACCTGGTAGTGGAGTACCTGATAGTGGAGTACCTGGTAGTAGAGTACCTGGTAGTAGAGTACCTGTTAGTAGAGTACCTGGTAGTAGAGTAACTGGTAGTGGAGTACCTGATAGTGGAGTACCTGGCAGTAGAGTTCTTGGTAGTAGAGTACCTGGTAGTAGAGTACCTGTTAGTGGAGTACTTGGTAGAAGAGTACCTGGTAGTAGAGTACCTTGTAGTAGAGTACATGTTAGTAGAGTATCTGTTAGTAGAGTACTTGGTAGTAGAGTACCTGGTAGTAGAGTACTTGGTAGTAGAGTACCTGTTAGTAGAGTACTTGGTAGTAGAGTATCAGGTAGTAGAGTACCTGGTAGTAGAGTACCTGATAGTGGTGTACCTGGCAGTGGAGTAACTGATAGTAGAGTACTTGGTAGTATAGCACCTAGTAATAGAGTACCTGGTAAAAGAGTACCTAGTAGAAGAGTACCTGGTAGTAGAGTTCCTGGTAGTGGGGTACCTGTTATTAGAGTACTTGATAGAGTACCTGGTAGTAGAGTACCTGATAGTGGAGTACCTGGTAGTAGAGTTCCTGTTAGTAGAGTACTTGGTAGTAGAGTACCTGATAGTGGAGTACCTGATAGTAGAGTACTTGGAAGTGGAGTACCTAGTAATAAAGTACCTGGTAATAGAGTACCTGGTAGTAGAGTATTTGGTAGAGTGCCTGGTAGTAGAGTACCTGTTATTAGAGTACTTAGTAGAGTACCTGGTAGTCGAGTTCCTGTTATTAGAGTACTTGGTAGAGTACCTGGTAGTAGATTAATTGGTTGTAGATTATTATTATTATTATTATAATCAAATAGAAGCGCTAAACAATTGGTTGTAGAGTACATGTTAGTAGAGTACTTGGTAGTAGATAATCTGGTAGTAGAGTACCTGGTAGTAGAGTACCTGGTAGTAGAGTACCTGATAGTAGAGTACCTGTTAGTAGAGTACATGGAAGTAGAGTACCTGGTAGTGGAGTACCTGATAGTGGAGTACCTGTTAGTAGAGTATCTGGTAGTAGAGTACCTGGTAGTAGAGTATCTCGTAGTATAGTACCTGGTAGTAGAGTACCTGATAGTTGAGTACTTATTAGTATAGTACCTGGTAGTAGAGTACCTCGTACTACAGTACCTGGTAGTAGCGTACCTCGTAGTAGAGTACCTGATAGTAGAGTTCCTGGTAGTGGAGTACCTGATAGTAGAGTACCTGGAAGTAGAGTACCTGGTAGTAAAATACCTGGTAGTAGAGCACCTTGTAATAGATTACCTGGTAGTAGAGTACCTGGTAGTAGAGTACTTTTATTACACCCTCAGGTTCAATGGGCTGTTAACCTGAGTGTAAAAGGGAGCTTGGAGCACAGAAACACAGTAGAAAATGCTTTGAATTTGTATTTCCTTCAAGCAGTTATGAATATAAGACTTTTGTCTTTCCTTCACCAAGTAAATAACAAGGGCTGTTTACACATGTACACTATATACAAAGGAGTAGTGTTTAGTACGCACAGTTGTCTAGGCTAAGCAGCAGCCAAAAGACAGACAACTTTCCACAACCAGCTCTATGCAGGAATTCCTAATGACAAACCGCGAGTGGTATCCATGTCACCTTTGTCATTGTTAAACTCCATTTAATTGGCTGAACTGAGTCGTTGATTTGATGATGAGGGCCCTCACGAAACCTAACGATGGTTCGCTGGTTGAGAGGAGCCTGATGTGGGTGTGTTTACATGCTCCGAATAAAGGTTACATACTCTTTGCATGCAACAACTTTGTAGTAGAGTACCTGGTAGTAGAGTACCTGGTAGTGGAGTACCTGGTAGTAGAGTATCTGGTAGTAGAGTACCTGGTAGTAGAGTACCTGGTAGTGGAGTACCTGGTAGTAGAGTACCTGGTAGTTGAGTACCTGGTAGTAGAGTATCTGGTAGTAGAGTACCTGGTAGTAGAGTACCTGGTAGTAGAGTACCTGGTAGTGGAGTACCTGGTAGTAGAGTACCTTGTAGAGGAGTACCTGCTAATAGAGTTCCTGGTAGTAGAGTACCTGGTAGTAGAGTACCTGGTAGTGGAGTACCTGGTAGTGGAGTACCTGGTAGTGGAGTAACTGGTAGTGGAGTAACTGGTAGTGGAGTACCTGGTAGTGGAGTACCTGGTAGTGGAGTAATTGGTAGTGGAGTACCTGGTAGTAGAGTACCTGGTAGTAGAGTACCTGGTAGTAGAGTACCTGGTAGTAGAGTACCTGGTAGTGGAGTACCTGCTAGTAGAGCAAGAATTTTTGGCGGGAAACTTAGTCCAAAGTTTCAGGAATAAGTACGATACAGACCAGCAAGAAAAAGCTCAGTGGAAGTCGACCATACCTGCTTGAGAAGCGGAGCCATGGGCGGTGTCTCGACCCCCCGCAAATGTATATCGGTGAACACATACACACACATTCATTCAGACATTCTCCCTCAGTATTTACACAAACACTCCACAAGATTCACCTTTCTCAGGAAGTAACACGCAATTTTGACCTGACCGCCGCTTGTGTGTACAGTCAATGAAAACCACACACTCGGGACCTCCTGTTCATCTCCTACGACGGAGTTTTGCAAATGCGAGACCAACATCATTCTCAAAATATCATGCAATGATTAAAAATGAGAATAAAACGACACAATGCCGTGACTGGAACAATACACAATACTGGGACTATTAACAAGTCACCCACTAACACACGAAGGTAAGGGAGCCAGTATTTACATGTGGGTTAGTGTGAGCAGTTAATGGACACACACTAAGACACGTGTAAATACTCGTGCGGGTTGTGCATTAAAAATGAATCTTATTGAATGGTGATCGTACACGCAACTCTTGACTCGTTTATAAGATAATTGCTACGTAACTAGGATTACGTTAGTTATATTTTGTTGTAATTTGTTACTGTTTGGCAAGAGGTTGAATTAGAGACAAATACGATACACTTTGATATCTTTATTGACGAAAGGTTCTCGCCCACACGACAAGCGAGTGTGACACTGGAGACAGTAGTAGATTTGAGGTGTTCAGTCCCCAGCCCTGGTAAGAGGTCTTCAGTCCCCCAGCCCTGGTGAGAGGTCTTCAGTCTCCCCAGCCCTGGTGAGAGGTCTTCAGTCCCCCAGCCCTGGTAAGAGGTCTTCAGTCCCCCAGCCCTGGTAAGAGGTCTTCAGTCCCCCAGCCCTGGTAAGAGGTATTCAGTCTCCCCAGCCCTGGTAAGCGGTGTTCAGACCCCAGTCTTGGTAGGAAGTGATCATTCCTCTAGTTTTGGTAGGTGTTTTTTTTCCCTTAAGTCTATCAGGAGGCTTTCAGTCCCTTCAGTTTTAATAGTGTTCAATCCCTCAGTTGTGGTAGATGGTATACGGACCCAGTCGTGAGCCAACACCAACCCTAACACCGACACCAACACCACCACCATCACCACCACTAACACCAACACCACCACTAACACCATCACCACCACTAACACCAACACCACCACAAACACCAGCACCAACACCACCACTAACACCAACACCACCACAAACACCAGCACCAACACCACCACAAACACCAGCACCAACACCACAACGAACACCAATACCACCACTAACTCCAACACCACCAACAACATCAACACTAACACCAACACCATCACTAGCACCACCAACAACATCAACACCCTGTTGGGTGTATCCCTCTTGACGAGAATACTCACCAAGAGCAACAGAGCACATAAAGGGATACACATCTCAGTATACACACACACACTTAGAGTTACTTTAATCCCAATATTCCAATATTTGGGATTAAAGTATTCTTGACTGGTGTTGAACAGGTGACCTGCAGTCTTAATGACCATCGTTATCAACCACCACCTTCACCACCACCTTCACCACCACCTTCACCACCACCTTCACCACCACCTTCACCACCACCTTCACCACCACCTTCACCACCACCTTCACCACCACCACCAAATGCCAACAATCATTTGCATTATTACTTGCCCTATGTCCTGCCTCCTCTAGCATGCTAACATATCTAGTATCTGGGTCGTGCTTGACTAATATATCCAGTACTAGCTAGCTTCAGTCTTTGGTCCAGGATACTAGCTAGCTTCAGTGTATGGTCCAGTATACTAGATAACTTGTCTAGTTTATGAGGTGTGTCAGGACTTGCTTAAGCTCACTGGCTTTGAATACTAACACTCAGACGTCCTCTCAGCCCTTCAGAGTCTCCAGGATAGAATTAATTCTAGAGAGTTTGGCAGTGTGTTGAAAGCAACAGCTCTGACATACACACAGACACACACACACACACCACACACACACTCTCTCTCCATGTCTCTCCTCTCTCTCTCTCTCTCTCTCTCTCTCTCTCTCTCTCTCTCTCTCTTCTCTACGTGGGAAGAATCATTTGATACCTCAGCTAGTGGGAGAAAAATGATGAGGAAGCAACGACAGGAGGCTGATGTTGACACTCAGCTCGTCTGTCTGTGTGTCTGTGAGTGTTGTCTGTGGGGAGGGAGGGAGGATGGAGAAGGCAGGGGAAGGAGTGATTGAAAAGGAGAGAGTAAGGAAAGTAAGGACGATGGATTTCTGGGAGGATGAAGAGGTATGTGATTCATATTTGATTAATGGTAGGGGGAGAGAAAGTGCGATATGGAATATGTTATTTCTGTTTTTATTATTATCATTGTTACTATTATTATAAATATTATTATTATTATTATTAATTATTATTATTATTATTATTATTATTATTATTATTATTATTATTATTATTATTATTATTATTATTATTATTATTATTATTATTATTATTATTATTATATGTAAGAGGGAAGCGCTAAACCATTGGAGAGGTGTCACAGCGCCTGGTATATAGAAGGGGTGGGACGGGGCACTGATCTTGGATCTTAAGAAAGGAAGGATCACAACCACCACACACACTGCTCTATACTCCTGCTTGTAAAAAGAGAGACAAAAATGCACGATAATGTGAGCCTCTAATGGCAATGTATCGGCCACGTAGTGGGCTATATCAAGTTACAAATAGCATCGCATTATTGCGCATCTGTGTCTCTTGTTTTTTCTCCATTGTGTTGGTATTGTGTATTATTTCTTACCTGCGTCCTTGGGAGCAGTGCATGTCGTCGAGGTCCTTGTGAAGTTCAGTGTCGTCTTCGTAGCGACTACCACGATGTCAGTGGTGAAGTTTTGCGTGATGGGGCACACTGACTACGATAGTACCTGGTAGTAATAGGTGTCTCCCTGTGTTGTGTTCCCGGCTCCTGCCCCTGCTGTGTATCTCCTGGCTCCTGCCCCTGCTGTTAACGCTTTCATAGTGTGTGTGGAGGGAACGTAAAGCTGGAGAAACCAACAAAAAGAGAGGCAGCAGGTCAGGCTGGACTAGCGGGACTTGATATTAATCCTGCCTCCACCACACACGTTAAGGCCACGCAAGTTTCACTCCAACCTTCATGATTGTTTCTATGATGCAGACAAAATCATCAAGATGAGAAAGAGTTTCATATTATGAATGGTAAACAATGCCGAGAAGTAGATCAGCAAGACACATGTGCCACAACAGGAATATTTACTGACGAAACCTTTCGCCTGCGCTCCAGACTTCATCAGTCGGCTGCAGGAATGAGTCTCACTCTGGAGACATCGCCGTTGCTGGAAGACGAAGTAGAAGAGGTGGAGTGGTAGTCTGAAGTAATCAGTTCATCAACCTAGATGTAAGTTGATCGGAGAGAGTTGCGATGCCTTACTGCCATGTAGAACGTCAATGTAATCACGAACAGTCTGGCATTGTCAACAATCAAAAAGCTATTATGTCACAATAGCTGTCATGGTACAAGAGTCAACTAACCAAATAAAAAGCTCTGACCAAAAGCTACGTACGTAAATATTAAGCATGAAAGAGTAATCGTTAGTAGCAGACACGTAAATATACTAAGGTAAGAGAGGAGAGAGCAAGTTGCTGGCTGCCAGCTCCACCACACGCTCCTCCCGAGGGTCCTGGATGAATAATTAACTTTTCTGATTAAGATTGAATGTTTAATGAAGATATGAGAGCCGCTGAAGGGAAACGAACACAGTCAAATAGAACACTCGCTGTCGAGTAATAGTACTGTGTTGAGCATGCAACAGCAAAGCAACAAAAGACATACTGGGTAAGCCTCTTCCACCCACCTCAATTATTACAAATCCTTGGTGAAGACTCGAGCCTACGTCTGCTAATCGCAGGAGAGAGAAGCCACTCTAGCAACAACATGATGATTGATTTATAATGAATTATTTAGAAGAGGTGTAAGAGTCAGGATTTCTGGAAGGAACAGTGTAGGTCACAATGAGACCAGATACCGACCTGAAGCTGGACATGTCCACCATCTCACTCCTGTTCCTCTTTTACCACACCTTATCCTGTCTAGCAACGCGTTCCATCCCCACATCTCCCTCCTGCTTAATTTTTAAAGGGGTGGACCGGTTAGCCAGCGGAAGGCCTCTATCAGATGACCAAAAGCTCTAGTAGCAGGTATGACTAAGACCCGGGAAACACTTATCATGTTCCCAGACAAATCTTACCTAACCTAACCTGCCAGAACACACTTCTGTCCTCATCCCTCCACCCTATCCAGCCCAAAAAAAACCTCCTACCCCCTCCCCTCTCACCTGTCAACCTGCTTGACAATCATTTGCAAACTTCAGCAAATTGCTGGCAAAAATTTGTGCGATTAACTCTAAAACGTGATCAGCTCCGAAGAGAAACAATTTAGCTTCAAACATGACCTAATGTAAATGCTGTTTTAATTTTTTAAATCGTTTTCTCGTTTTACTTTTCTGAATTGTGGGGGGATTTGTTGTGTGTGTGTGTGTGTGTGTGTGTGTGTGTGTGTGTGTGTGTGTGTGTGTGTGTGTGTGTGTGTGTGTGTGTGTACTCACCTAGTTGTACTCACCTAGTTGTTGTTGCAGGGGTCGAGACATAGCTCCTGGCCCCGCCTCTTCACTGGCCGCTACTGGGTCACTCTCCCTGCGCCATGAGCTTTGTCATACCTCTTCTTAAAGCTATGTATGGAACCTGCCTCCACTACATCGCTTCCCAAACTATTCCACTTCCCGACCACTCTGTGACTGAAGAAATACTTCCTAACATCCCTGTGATTCATCTGAGTCTTCAACTTCCAACTGTGTCCCCTTGTTGCTGTGTCCCATCTCTGGAACATTCTGTCCCTGTCCACCTTGTCAATTCCTCTCAGTATTTTATATGTCGTTATCATGTCCCCCCTATCTCTCCTGTCCTCCAGTGTCGTCAGGTCGATTTCCTTAACCTCTCCTCGTAGGACATACCCCTTAGCTCCGGGCCAAGTCTTGTTGCAAACCTTTGCACTTTCTCTAGTTTCTTTACGTGCTTGGCTAGTGTGGTTCCAAACTGGTGCTGCATACTCAGTATGGGCCTAACGTACAAGTGTACAGGGTCCTGAACGATTCCTTATTAAGATGTCGGAATGCTGTTCTTAGGTTTGCTAGGCGCCCATATGCTGCAGCAGTTATTTGGTTGATGTGCGCCTCAGTAGACGTGTGTGTGTGTGTGTGTGTGTGTGTGTATGTATGTATGTGTGTGTAGTGCCGAATAGGTAAAACTTGCGATTTTAGCTTAAATAACAATGCTCTTTTTGCCGAATAAAGCAAACGAAAATTTGTGTATGCAATAATTTCGCAAAAATCTTTCTGAACCTAACGAAAAAAAATATATTGTATTGTGTTTTTTTATTATCAAATTATTGTAAACTTATCTAAAATATATTTAGTTGGGTTAGGCTAAATTAAATTGCTCTTGTTATAATAAGGTTAGGTAAGTTTTCTAAGGTTCTTTTGGTAAAAAAAATTATTAATTTTTTACTTTAACATATATATATATATATATATATATATATATATATATATATATATATATATATATATATATATATATATATATATATATATATATATATATATATATATATTGTTGAAAGAAACTTCTGGAGCTAGAGAATGTTAGTCTTATATAAAAGGTAACTTTTTTCAACATCTTTCTTTTATTTTGACCCTCGCTGCTTTTGAATCTAAAGTTTTATAATCCTTTCTCCTGTTTCGAAAATTCTTTATTCAGCACCAATGCAGCATTTTCTTCTGTTTTTATTCTCAGCTCTCGGCTCTCAGCTCTCGCTCTCGGCTCTCAGCTCTCGGTTCTTAGCTCTCGGCTAAGCTCAACGTATTCTCGTCATTTTGAGACACCGCCAGGTGGTACGTGGGTTGTGAGAGGTGGAGAATCTCTGCTCTAGGCAGTTTTGTCTGTGGTAATCGTAAGATAACTGTGTGGGATGGATTCTGACTCCTTATCTCCAGGTACACTGAACCGACACTCGTAAATTATAACTATGAGGGACGGAATCTAAGTTCCTGTCTCCAGGGAAACTGAATTCGATACATATTTAAAAAAAAAATCTATTAATAAAGTTAGTGGAGTGAAAATAAAAATATTAATAATAATAATGCACTTGTAAGCTAATAAGATTTTTTATTATCACAATGTTCAGGAGAAGCCAAGAATAATAATCCTATCACAGTGAGAAACGTGTGAACGCCTCATTTGTTACGTTAGAACAATGAGAACAATAAAAAACAATTGAAATAGATAGCAAGGGGTTGAACCCCACTCTGCACACTATCTTACAACAGTAACATTACGACTGTGTGATTCAATAGCACAGTAGTAATTACCTGCATAATTTACACCTCACCCAACTTAATAGGCAGTAAATCAAAATGTAATTATCAACTAATGTTTCTTTTACTAAAAATCACGATTTTAAAATTAATTTTATAGGTTGGTAATCGAGATGTTGTCCATTAATCTGCACTCATCCATGACAAGTTATTTTCTGAAATAACATTTATTTGCCAGTCAACTGTGTCAGTCAACTGTGTCAGTCAACTGTGTCAGTCAACTGTGTCAGTCAACTGTGTCAGTCAACTGTGTCAGTCAACTGTGTCAGTCAACTGTGTCAGTCAACTGTGTCACAATTGTGTAGTTCAACTGTGTGCCTGTGTCATAACTGTGTCAGTCAACTGTGTCACAGTTAACTGTGTCTAATGTCGTATTACTGTAGCCTGTCATTAACTGTGTCAGTCAATTGTATCAGTCAACTCACTGTTTTACTGATGACTTTAAAAAAGTGTCTAAGATATTTTTATTTAGAAGGACGCTTGTTTATACTGACCTGTAACGGAGCATATAAAACACATCACGCTGTATTATTACTACTACTACTACTGCTACTATTACTGCTGCTACTACTTATACTACTGGTACTACTGCTACTGCTACTCCTGCTGCTACTACTGCTACTACTACTGCTACTACTGCTACTACTACTGCGGGTACTACTGCTACTACTGCTATTACCACTGATACTACTGCTACTACTACTGCTACTACTATTACTACTACTGTTGGTACTACTACTACTACTACTACTACTGCTACTACTGCTGCTGCTACTACTGCTACTACTACAACTACTGCTACGACTACTACTACTGCTGGTACTACTACTACTACCGCTACTACTACTACTACCGCTACTACTACTACTAGCTACTACTACTACTATTACTAATGGTGCACTACTACTACTACTGCTGCTACGATACTACTACTACTGCTGCTGCTGCTACTACTACTACTACTAGTGTTACTACTACTACTGCTTCTACTACTGCTGCTACTACTACCACTACTACTAATGATTAATACTACTACTACTACTACTGCTACTAATGCTACTACTACTACTGCAACTACTACAACTACTGCTACTACTACTACTACTGCTACTACTACTACTACTTCTGCTACTCTCTACTGCTACTACTACTACTACTCTACCTACTCTACACTACTACTACTACTACTACATACTACTGCTCACACACTACTCACCACTACTTACTACATGCCCACCACATCCTTGCACACTAGCACACTAATGCTCTTGACTACTAGATGCTACTACTAATCTTGCACTAGCTGCACTACTCTATATACACTACTCTAGTCTCTATGCTCTGCTACTATCTAGACTGCTTACTGCTAAGCTACTACTACTCTACTACATACTATCTACTACTACTACTTCTGCTACTACTACTACCAATGTTACTGCTACTACTACTACTGCTACTACTCCTACACACTACTTTTCACGTACTCAATAAACCCACACTCACATAGTTCCACACACATATTCTCACCCAAACATACTTCCAGACACACATAGAGCCACACCCACATTCCTTGCACACATAGAGCCACACCCACACATTCCTTGCACACATAGACCCACACCCACACATTCCTTGCACACATAGACCCACACCCACATATTCCTTGCACACATAGAACCACACACACACACACACATTCCCTCACACACATCTAGTAGCGGTCAGTGAAGAGGCGGGGCCAGGAGCTAAGTCTCGTCCCCTACAACCACAATTAGTTGAGTACAATTAGGTGAGTACACTCTCCAACCACTCTCTCCCTCACTCTCCCTCTTCTTCTCTCCCCTCTCTCTCTCTCTCTCTTCCTCCTCTTTTTTTCACCCCCTCTCCCTCTTTCCCTCCCTATATGTCTTCATCTTCCCTTCTCTCTTACCCCCCTGTGACTATCCCTCCTATCCCTCCCCTTCTCTCTCCCCTTATTCCCTCCTCTTTCCCCCTCCACATCTCTGTCCCCCTTCGTTATTGTCTCCCCCTCCCCTTCTCGCTCTCCATCTCCCCTTCTCCCTACCCATCTTCCCCTCTCTCTCTCCCTCTGCTCCACACACAAACACACACACACACCAACACACACACACACACTCGCTTCACGCACGGAGGGCCCGGGTTCAATTCCCGGCGGGGCGGAAACATTTCGAAGTGTTTCCTCACACACACACACACACACACACACTGAGTCTCGACCCCTGCAACCACAATTAGGTGAGTACACACACACACATACACACAACAGGCCTAGTGTCTAATCGACATGTGCCAAGCACGTCTCCGGAGGCACACATCAACCAGATAACTGCGGCAGCATATGGGCGACTGGCAAACCTAAGATTAGCGTTCCGTTACCTTAACAAGGAATCGTTCAAGACACTGTATACCGTATACGTCACGCCCATACTAGAATATGCAGCACCAGTCTGGAACCCACACCTGGTCAAGCGCGTAAGGAAACTAGAGAAAGTGCAAAGGTTTGCGACAAGGTTAGTTCCACAACTCAGGGGTCTGTCTTATGAAGAAAGGTTGAGGGAAATAGGACTAACAACACTGGAGGAAAGAAGGGTCAGAGGAGACATGATAACGACATACAAAATACTGCGGGGAATTGACAAGGTAGACAGTGACAGGATGTTCCAGAGAGGGAACACAGAAACAAGGGGACACAACTGGAAGCTGAAGACTCAGATGAGTCAAAGGGATGTTAGGAAGCATTTCTTCAGCCACAGAGTAGTCAGGAAGTGGAATAGTCTAGAGAAAGACATAGTGGAGGCAGGAACCATACACAGTTTTAAGACGAGGTATGATAAAGCTCATGGAGCAGGGAAAGCAGATACCCAGTAGCGGGCAGTGCAGAGGCGGGGCCAGGAGCTGAGTCTCGACCCCTGCAACCACAATTAGGTGAGTACACACACACACAAAAACACACACACACACACACACACACACACATTACACACATACACACAAACACACACACACACACATTACACACACATACACACAAACACACACACACATACACACACACACACACACACACACACTCTCGA
The DNA here is from genome assembly GCA_009830355.1 of Cherax destructor. Classification (NCBI taxonomy): domain Eukaryota; kingdom Metazoa; phylum Arthropoda; class Malacostraca; order Decapoda; family Parastacidae; genus Cherax; species Cherax destructor. Next base: position 95,593 of record WNWK01003160.1, read on the forward strand.
ACACATCACAAAAAAAAAAGAAATGGGTTACCAAAGAGCAGGACGGAGAACCAGGGGACTGGTGGATGAACCTGGAGGGAAGATTGGGTGGCAGCGATCATGAAGAGGAGAGGATAGCCGACGAGAGCAGGAAATGGGAGCTACAAGCCATAGCAGCAGAAGCTAAAATACAGAGCTTAGAAGAGGAACTATAAAATCTGAAACAGTCTAAAGAACCGAAAAGCAGTACATGTATGACATCAGGAGCTGCTACATCAGTCACAGCTGAAGGGACTGTAAGGAACAAAGGAGCTATACTGTATATGGAGGCTCTATCAGACCACCATGTAGCCCGGGAAAAAGTCGAGGAGCACATCAGGAATAAATGAGGGGACTTAAGAAAATGAAGGAGCTAAGCTATATGCAGAGGCCCTAACCACTGCAGTGCCCAGGAAAAGCTGAGAAGGAAAAATGACAGACCACTGAGCACGGGGATATCAGCTAGAGAAGAAATTGAAGGAAGGAACACTTCAATGAAAGGGAGAAGTCAGTTTTTGTGTACAGGATCCAGGAAGTTGAAGTGGAAACTTATAAAGCAAGAAGACAGGAGGAAAAAAAAGTGATTGAAAGTGTCATGAAAGCAATAGGAGAGGAAGACATGACCCAGTTGACAAATTTTCTGAGAATTGGGTGGTTTGCAAGAGGAAAAAAACAGCCAGTCAAAGCGATTTTCAAGGCAGAATCAGCTCGAAACAGGATCCTGCAGGAGAAAGCATGAGAAGGGGACATACTGAAGTACCAGAGGGTGTTCCTCGACCACAAAAGAACACATGAAGAAAGGCAGAAACTGAAAGAGAGGGTACAAAGATACAAGGAGAAATGAGAGGCAAAGACAGAGATGAACAGGAGAACCCAGACTCAGGAGGAAGAGCAAATATAACCTCCCTCAGAGCCACCCACAAAAGGATCTCAACCACGACAACCCCAATGCAACCAAACAATCTAAACCAAAACCAACACACTATACCTTCTGCCCCACCCCCTCATCACAAACTCCACCCTCACAGAAACCACCCGTAGTTCCCCACCAGGTCTCCTGCTCCCCCAACCCCAACGTTCTCCCCAGACCACAGCTTTAGAAAAGAAGTTAAAGGTTTGGTATATGAATGCTGATGGAATAACAAATAAGTGTGAGGAGTGGCATGAAAGAATCAAGGAGACGTCCCCAGACATCATTGTAGTCACAGAAACAAAACTCACCGGGCTGATAACAGACTCAACCTTCCCACCCAGATATCAGATCCTGAGGAAAGATAGAGGGAGCAGAGGGAGAGGAGGAGTTGCACTGCTCATTAAAAACGATGGGGATTTGAGGAAATGGAAGGAATGGACGAAATTTTCGAAAGGGATTACATAGTAGGTACAATTCAGTCTGGGGGACATAAGTTAGCCATTGCAGTGATGTATAATGCGCCACAGAACTGCAGGAGGCCAAGAGAAGAATATGAAGAGAGCAACAGAGCAATGGTGGACACACTAGCTGAGGTGGCCAGAAAAGCTCACACGGGAAGAGCAAAGTTAATAGTTATGGGCGATATCAATCACAAGGAGATTGATTTGGAAAACCTGGAGCTACATAGGGGACCCGAAACGTGGAGAGCCAAGATGGTGGATGTGGTACTGGAAAACTTCATGCATCAACATGTTAGGGGACACTACCAGAGAAAGAGGGCACGATGAACCAGCAAGACTGGACTTCGTGTTCACCCTGAGTAGCTCAGACATTGAGAGCATCACATATGAAAGGCCCCCTTGGAGCTAGTGATTACATGGTTCTGAGCATTGAATATATAGTAGAGTTACAAGTGGAGAGAATAACAGGAGTAGGACAGGAAAAAACAAACTACAAAAGGTGGGACTATACAGGTATGAGGAACTTTCTGCAGGAGGTTCAGTGGGAAATAGAATTAGTAGGAAAGTCAGTAAACGAAATAATGGACTACATAACAACAAAATGCAAAGAGGCAGAGGAAAGGTTTGTTCCCAAGGGCAACACAAATAATGGGAAAACCAGAACGAGCCTTTGGTTTACCCAAAGGTGTAGGGAGGCAAAAACTAAGTGCGCTAGAGAATGGAAAAAGTACAGAAGGAAAAGGACTCAGGAAATTAAAGAGATTAGTCAAAGAGCCAGAAACAAGTATGCACAGATAAGGAGGGAGACCCAGCGACAGTACGAAAGTGACATGTCATCAAAAGTCAAGTCTGACCCGAAGCTGTTGTATACCCAAATCAGGAGGAAAACAACAGTCAATGACCAGGTAATCAGGCTGAGGAAAGAAGGTGGGAGTTCACAAGAAATGGCCAAGAAGTATATGAGGAACTCAACATGAGATTTAAGGAAGCATTTACAGTTTAGACAGAAAGGACTTTGGGATGTCAGATCAGATGGGTACACTAAAAGGGAATATACCAACAAGTGTTGAATGAAATACACACAACCGAGGAGGAGGTGAAGAAGCTGCTAATTGACCTTGATACCTCAAAGACGGTGGAACCTGACAACATCTCCCCGTGGGTCCTTAGAGAGGGAGCAGAGACGCTGTGTGTGCCACTAACAACAATATTCAACACATCCATTGAAACTGGGCAACTACCTGAGGTATGGAAGATGGCAAATGTAGTCCCCATTTTTATGAAAGGAGATAGACACGAGGCACTAAACTATAGACCAGGAGAGTGGTGGAGCACCTTGAATGAAACAAACTTATAAACGACAACCAGCACGGATTCATGGAATGCAAATCCCGTGTCACAAACATACTGGAGTTTTATGACAAGGTAACGGAAGTAAAACAAGAAAGAGAGGGGTGGGTAGATTGCATTTTCTTGGACTGCAAGAAGGCCTTCGACACAGTTCCTCACAAGAGATTAGTGCAAAAGCTAGAGGATCAGGCGCGTATAACAGGAAGGGCACTGCAATGGATCAGAGAATACTTGACAGGGAGGCAACGAGTCATGGTACGTGACGAGGTAACAGAGTGGGCGCCTGCGACGAGCGGGGTCCCACAGGAGAATTAAATCAGATGAGAATCAGGCAGGACTACAAAAAGACCTGGACATGCTGGAAGCTTGGTCCAGCAACTGGCTCCTCGAATTTAACCCCGCCAAATGCATAGTCATAAAGATCGGGGAAGGGCAAAGAAGACCACAGACAAAGTATAGGCTAGGTGGCCAAAGACTGCAAACCTCACTCAAGGAAAAAGATCTTGGTGAGTCTAATACCAAGCACATCTCCTGAGGCGCACATCAACCAGATAACTGCTGCAGCATATGGGCACCTGGCAAACCTGAGAATAGCGTTCCAATACCTCAGTAATAATCGTTTAAGACTCTGTACACCGTGTACGTCAGGCCCATACTGGAGTATGCGGCACCAGTTTGGAACCCACACTTGGTGAAGCACGTCAAGAAATTAGAGAAAGTGCATTGGTTTGCAGCAAGCTAGTTCCAGAGCTAAGGGGATTGTCCTATGAAGAAACATTAAGGGAAATCGGCCTGACGAGAGTGGAGGACAGGAGGGTTATAGGAGTCATGATAACGACATACAAAATACTCTTGAGGAACTGACAAGGTGGACAGAGAGAGGATGTTCCAGAGATGGGACTGTTGTGACCCATATATGGGACCCAATGTTGTATTTAATTACTCTTAAGAGAATGTAACTCTAATATTATATCGCGAATATCTTTATTAATAGCTAAAATAAAGCTATTTGGCTTTATATTATTATTTGTCTCTTCAGTTATCATCATTATCTTTATTATTATTATTGTTATTATTATTATTAGCTGCGTAATACACGGTAGGATGTGTTCTATTCTTAAATGAGGAGAACAAACTACTGACGGTGGGGAACCCTCATGCCAACTACTGTTAGTTGGTTTAGGGTCTAGCTCACTGCTGACTGAGTCACGTGATCCGTCCTGATGTTAGGTCAGTGGACCTGGATTCAGGGAGTCTTGTCCAGCCCTGAGCACAGTAAACATATCTCTCTCTCCTCTGGTTGTCTGGTAAAGTTTCAAGTTTCTCTAAGAAACGGTATCGTTGGTGACTCCTGGTTTACTATGTGTATTGGTGGAAAAACAGAGTTATTAATATAATTGGTCATTTGCGCTGTCTCTTAAGGTGTATGTCTTTCAGACATTCTAAGTATGTCTATTTCATCAACTATAGAACATAGATCTTGTTTTTGAGTACAATTACGCTAAGACGTAGATTGTAATAATCTGTGTTGAGCCTAGAGTCTGTAGTCTATAGAAGGGTCAATATTTACGGTCACTTTCATTTCATTGATGCTGACATAGAAGTGATATTGCTATGCAAACTTAACTTGAGTTTGGGATTTAGTATCACTGTTTGACTGTATCGTAAGATCCGTCCTTATATGGGTAATGTATTTCTTCCATTGAAATTACTATGTATTTATAACTTCTATGTAAATTCATGACTTTAAGAGTTACTTTAAAGTAAGATATTTACGAAGACAATAGTAAATCTTGTAGCTTCAGTAATAAGGTACCTTGTCAGAATAAGCTCAGTAATAAAGGTACCTTGAGTACTCTCAGTAATAAGGTACCTTGAGTACTCAGTAATAAGGTACCTTGAGTACTCAGTAATAAGGTACCTTGAAGTAATCCTTAGTCAATAAGGTACCTTGAGTACTCAGTAATAAGGTACCTTCAGTACTCAGTAATAAGGTACCTTGAGTACTCAGTAATAAGGTACCTTGAGTACTCAGTAATAAGGTACCTTGAGTACTCAGTAATAAGGTACCTTCAGTACTCAGTAATAAGGTACCTTGAGTACTCAGTAATAAGGTACCTTGAATACTCAGTAATAAGGTACCTTGAGTACTCAGTAATAAGGTACCTTAAGTACTCAGTAATAAGGTACCTTGAGTACTCAGTAATAAGGTACCTTCAGTACTCAGTAATAAGGTACCTTGAGTACTCAGTAATAAGGTACCTAATAGTCTCAGTAATAAGGTACCTTGAGTACTCAGTAATAAGGACATTCAATACTAGTAAGAAGGTGACTTAAATACTTCATAATAAGGTACCTTGAATATCTAGTAATAAGGTACCTTGAGACTATATGAATATAAATTAATGAAAAAGAAGAAAATATGTCTTAAATACTTTCGTTTTTATTCTTGAATTTTGTTCAGTTGAAATTAAAAGATGATCTAGATGAATTTTAATATGTAGAAGGGGACAAGAGTTAATTACTTAGGGAGATTCCTTCCATAACTCCTTGGAATAATCTACCAGTTTTACAAAAAAAAAAACTTACTCGTAACAGGGACACAGCAACAAGGGGTCACAGTTGGAAGATGAAGACTCAGATGAGTCATAGAGATGTTAGGAAGTATTTCTTTAGTCATAGAGTTGTCAGGAAGTGGAATAGTCTGGAAAATGATGTAGTGGAGGCAAGAACCATACATAGTTTTAAGAAGAGGTTTGATGAAGCTCATGGAGCAGGAAGAGAGAGGACCTAGTAACGATCAAAGAAGAGGCGGTGCCAGGAGCTATGTCTCGATCCCTGCAACCACAAATAGGTGAGTACAGACACACACACAAGGTACCTCACTCAAGGATAAAGATCTTGGGGTGAGTATAACACCAGGCACATCTCCTGAGGCGCACATCAACCAAATAACTGCTGCAGCATATGGGCGCCTAGCTAACCTAAGAACAGCATTCCGACATCTTAATAAAGAATCGTTCAGGACCCTGTACACTGTGTACGTTAGGCCCATACTGGAGTATGCAGCACCAGTTTGGAACCCACATCTAGCCAAGCACGTAAATAAGCTAGAGAAAGTGCAAAGGTTTGTAACAAGACTAGTCCCGGAGCTAAGGGGTATGTCCTACGAGGAGAGGTTAAGGGAAATCGACCTGACGACACTGGAGGACAGGAGAGATAGGGGGGACATGATAACGACATATAAAATACTGAGAGGAATTGACAAGGTGGACAGAGACATTATGTTCCAGAGATGAGACACAGCAACAAGGGGACACAGTTGGAAGTTGAAGACTCAGATGAATCACAGGGATGTTAGGAAGTACTTCTTCAGTCACAGAGTGGTCAGGAAGTGGAATAGTTTGGGAAGCGATGTAGTGGAAGCAGGATCCATTCATTGCTTCAAGAAGAGGTATGATAAAGCTCATGGCGCAGGGAGATTGACTCAGTAGCGGCCAGTGAAGAATCAGGGCCAGGAGTTATGACTCTACCCCTGCAACCACAACTAGGTGAGTACACATTCACACGCATATATATATATATATGTCGTGCCGATTAGGTAAAACTGGTCAATTAGCAAGAACTCATTTAAAATTAAGTCCTTTCTAAAATTTTCTCTTACACGTTTAAAGATATATTTTTTTCATTTATGTTAATGTAAGAATTTATAATTTTGTACCAAGAGAAACTTTGAAAACCTACCTAACCTTATTACAACAAGCGCAATTTAATTTAGCCTAACCCAACTAAATATATTTTAGATACGTTAACATTAATTTAATAATAAACAAACAGTTACAATCATATTTTTTTCGTTATGATCAGAATGATTTTGGCGAAATTATTGCATACACAAATTTTCACTTGTCTTATATGGCAAAGTGAGCGTTGCTATTTAAGCCAAAATCGCAAGTTTTACCTAATCGGCACGACATATATATATATATATATATATATATATATATATATATATATATATATATATATATATATATATATATATATATATATATATATATATATATATTATATAAATATATTATATAAATATATATTATATAAATATATATTATATAAATATATATTATATAAATATATATTATATATATATATATATATATATATATATATATATATATACTCCACCACAGGACAGGTGTGTTGGGTAATGAGGAGTTATTACGGAGAGAGTTAGCCAATTCTGCCTCCTCTCTCTCTCTCTCTCTCTCTCTCTCTCTCTCTCTCTCTCTCTCTATCTATCTATCTATCTATCTATCTATCTCTCTCTCTCTCAAAGTTATTTATTAATGTCTAGTAATAACAGTTACTGCTGGATCATCCTACAGGAATGTGTGGGCGGAGGTTAGGACGTGGGCGTGTGTTGGTGTGGGCGGCCGCCGCTGTGGCACTGTGTGCTGTGGAAGGTATGTATCTCTCTCTGGTAATACTGTGTGTGCTAATGCAAGGTAAGTATCTCTCTCTCTGGTAACACTGTGTGTGCTAATTGAAAGTATGTATCTCTCTCTAGTAACACTGTATGCTCTGGTTGGTGTATATCACGCTTTGGTAACACTGTGTGCTCTGGAAGGTATTTATCTCTCTGGTAACACTGTGTGCTCTGGAAAGTATGCATGTCTTTCTGGTAACACTGTTGTGCTGTGAATGCTACTAATGCCTCTTTGGTAATAACCGCAAGCTATCGCACTCCCTTTCGTCTGGCAACACTGCATTTACTATTAACATTTACTATTAACATTTATATTAACATTTACTATTAACGTTCACTATTAACGTTCACTATTAACGTTCACTCAATAGCTGTCTTCACTTAAATGAATTAACCGTGAATAACAATTAACCGAACCTCAGTCATCACTCCCTAACAGTGAACCTCAGTCATCACTCCCCAACAGTGAACCTCAGTCATCACTCCCTAACAGTGAACCTCAGTCATCACTCCCTAACAGTGAACCTCAGTCATCACTCCCTAACAGTGAACCTCAGTCATCACTCCCTAACAGTGAACCTCAGTCATCACTCCCTAACAGTGAACCTCAGTCATCACTCCCTAACAGTGAACATCAGTCATCACTCGCTAACAGTGAACCTCAGTCATCACTCCCTAACAGTGAACCTCAGTCATCACTCCCTAACAGTGAACTTCAGTCATCACTCGCTAACAGTGAACCTCAGTCATTACTCCCTAACAGTGAACCTCAGTCATCACTCCCTAACAGTGAACCTCATTCATCACTCCCTAACAGTGAACCTGTCATCCCTCGTTAACAGTGAACCTCAGTCATCACTCGCTAACAGTGAACCTCAGTCATCACTCGCTAACAGTGAACCTCAGTCATCACTCGCTAACAGTGAACCTCAGTCATCACTCGCTAACAGTGAACCTCAGTCATCACTCGCTAACAGTGAACCTCAGTCATCACTCGCTAACAGTAAACCTCAGTCATCACTCGCTAACAGTGAACCTCAGTCATCACTCGTTAACAGTGAACCTCAGTCATCACTCGCTAACAGTGAACCTCAGTCATCACTCGCTAGCAGTGAACCTCAGTCATCACTCGCTAACAGTGAACCTCAGTCATCACTCGCTAACAGTGAACCTCAGTCATCACTCGCTAACAGTGAACCTCAGTCATCACTCGCTAACAGTGAACCTCAGTCATCACTTGCTAACAGTGAACCTGTCATCACTCGCTAACAGTGAACCTCAGTCATCCCTTCCTAACAGTGAACCTCAGTCATTACTCCATAACAGTGAACTTCAGTCATCACTCACAGTGAACCTCAGTCATCACTCGCTAACAGTAAACCTGTCATCCCTCGTTAACATTGAATCTCAGTCATCACTCGCTAACAGTGAACCTCAGTCATCACTCGTTAACAGTGAACTTCAGTCGTCACTCGCTAACAGTGAACCTCAGTCATCACTCGCTAACAGTGAGCCTCAGTCATCACTCGCTAACAGTGAATCTCAGTCATCACTCCCTAAAAGTGAACCTCAGTCATCACTCGCTAACAGTGAACCTCAGTCATCACTCGCTAACAGTGAACTTCAGTCATCACTCGTTAACAGTGAACTTCAGTCATCACTTTCTAACAGTGAACCTCAGTCATCACTCCCTAACAGTGAACCTCAGTCATCACTCCCTAACAGTGAACCTCAGTCATCACTCCCTAACAGTGAACCTCAGTCATCACTCCCTAACAGTGAACCTCAGTCATCACTCGCTAACAGTGAACTTCAGTCATCACTCGCTAACAGTGAACCTCAGTCATCACTCGCTAACAGTGAACTTCAGTCATCACTCGCTAACAGTGAACCTCAGTCATCACTCCCTAACAGTGAATCTCAGTCATCACTCCCTAACAGTGAACCTCAGTCATCACTCCCTAACAGTGAATCTCAGTCATCACTCGCTAACAGTGAACTTCAGTCATCACTCGTTAACAGTGAACTTCAGTCATCACTCCCTAACAGTGAACCTCAGTCATCACTCCCTAACAGTGAACTTCAGTCATCACTCGCTAACAGTGAACCTCAGTCATCACTCCCTAACAGTGAACTTCAGTCATCACTCGCTAACAGTGAACTTCAGTCATCACTCACTAACAGTGAACCTCAGTCATCACTCGCTAACAGTGAACCTCAGTCATCACTCCCTAACAGTGAACCTCAGTCATCACTCATAGTGAACCTCAGTCTTCATTTCGTAACAGTGAACCTCAGTCATCACTCATAGTGAACCTCAGTCTTCATTTCGTAACAGTGAACCTCAGTCATCACTCATAGTGAACCTCAGTCTTCATTTCGTAACAGTGAACCTCAGTCATCACTCACAGTGAACCTCAGTCTTCATTTCGTAACAGTGAACCTCAGTCATCACTCACAGTGAATCTCAGTCTTCATTTCGTAACAGTGAACTTCAGTCATCAATCACTAACAGTGAACTTCAGTCATCAGTCACTAACAGTGAACTTCAGTCTTCAACTCCAGGGTTGAGGGACTGATTACCTCATGTTTTGCATATAGTTCTAGTCATCACATTATGTCCTTGTATTGTATTGATAAAATCACTGGAGGGCGAAACTAGTGATGTATCGGATATCCGCATCCGCATCCGCAGAACATCCGCACAATTTCTTGTATCCGCATCCGCATCCGCAAAATAAGTAAGACATCTTCATACACATCCGCATCCGCGGATACCTAAATTTTCACATCCGACACATCCCCAGGCGCAACGTCTACAGTAAACATACGCAGATGTTACATATGTGTCTAATTCTTCATCTTCTCGCTAACATATACCATTCATATAGAGTATATACACCGGGAATTAAGTTTAATCCATATTATAGTATTCGTGTAAACGATAGCCTTTAAGCCAGATTAACCAACCTCGTAAATAACAAAAATGATGGCTATTTTGTTAGTAAAAGTGGAAATGTATTATTTTTGTTACTTGAAATATATCTCACTGAAATTATACACTGGCCTTCAGTCTGAAGATATATTACAGTCAGGCTTACTTGATGCTAGTACTGAATATAGTCTTACTAGATGCTAGTGCTGAATATAGTCTTACTAGATGCTAGTGCTGAATATAGTCTTACTAGATGCTAGTGCTGAATATAGTCTTACTAGATGCTAGTGCTGAATATAGTCTTACTAGATGCTAGTACTGAATATAGTCTTACTAGATGCTAGTGCTGCATATAGTCTTACTAGATGCTAGTACTGAATATAGTCTTACTAGATGCTAGTACTGAATAGTCTTACTAGATGCTAGTACTGAATATAGTCTTACTAGATGCTAGTGCTGAATATAGTCTTACTAGATGCTAGTACTGAATATAGTCTTACTAGATGCTAGTACTGAATATAGTCTTACTAGATGCTAGTACTGAATATAGTCTTACTAGATGCTAGTGCTGAATATAGTCTTACTAGATGCTAGTGCTGAATATAGTCTTACTAGATGCTAGTACTGAATATAGTCTTACTAGATGCTAGTACTGAATATAGTCTTACTAGATGCTAGTGCTGAATATAGTCTTACTAGATGCTAGTACTGAATATAGTCTTACTAGATGCTAGTACTGAATATAGTCTTACTAAATGCTAGTACTGAATATAGTCTTACTAGATGCTAGTACTGAATATAGTCTTACTAGATGCTAGTACTAAATATAGTCTTACTAGATGCTAGTGCTGAATATAGTCTTACTAGATACTAGAACTGAATATAGTCTTACTAGATACTAGTACTGAATATAGTCTTACTAGATGCTAGTACTGAATATAGTCTTACTGAATATAGATGTTACAAATCTATCTTAAGGACAGAAGGGAGATGAATACTGGGGTTAATACCATAATGTTACTTGTTAATTTTGATGACAAACGTTTTGTAATTAAGGTCAGTTTATCATTACTCTCTGGAGACCCAGGTTAATATTTCTCCTTGGAGGGAAGGAGAAAGAGACTAAATTGTTTACGTTATCTACTCTAAACCCGAGTGACACACACACACAAGAGGGTATATACCCTCTTGTTTATGCGTGATGCATTGATATAAAAATCGCTTGTGAGGTCAGAACATACAGGAGGAGATTGAAATAGCTTGAATCCATGCTTGAGGCTCACTGACGTGCCCGGGCTGGCTTGTGGTCCAGGATGCCCAGCTTATGTGGCTTTAGTGGCTGAGTGGATAAGAGCGCTGCCTGGGAATCTTGACCATCTCAGTAGCAGTATCGAGTCCCGCTGACTGCGATCTTTCTCTGATATATATATATATATATATATATATATATATATATATATATATGTCGTGCCGATTAGGTAAAACTGGTCAATTAGCAAGAACTCATCTAAAATTAAGTCCTTTATAAAAATTTCTCTTATACGTTTAAAGATATATTTTTTTTCATTTATGTTAATGTAAGAATTTATAATTTTGTACAAAGAGAAACTTTGAAAACCTACCTAACCTTATTACAACAAGCGCAATTAAAATTTAGCCTAACCCAACTAAATATATTTTAGATACGTTAACATTATTTTAATAATAAACAAACACAATGAAATATATTTTTTTCGTTAGGTTCAGAATGATTTTTGCGAAATTATTGCATACACAAATTTTCGCTTGTCTTATATGGCAAGAAGAGCGTTGCTATTTAAGCCAAAATCGCAAGTTTTACCTAATCGGCACGACATATATATATATATATATATATATATATATATATATATATATATATATATATATATATAATATATATATTATTTTATTATATAATTTATTACACATCGGCCGATTCCCACCAAGGCAGGGTGGCCCGAAAAGAAAAACTTTCATCATCATTCACTCCATCACTGTCTTGCCAGAAGGGTGCTTTACACTACAGTTATAAAACTGCAACATTAACACCCCTCCTTCAGAGTGCCGGCACTGTACTTCCCATCTCCAGAACTCAAGTCCGGCCTGCCGGTTTCCCTGAATCCCTTCATAAATGTTACTTTGCTCACACTCCAACAGCACGTCAAGTATTAAAAACCATATGCCTCCATTCACTCCTATCAAATACGCTCACACATGCTTGCTGGAAGTCCAAGCCCTCGCACACAAAACTTCCTTTACCCTCCCTCCAACCTTTCCTAGGCCGACCCCTACCCCGCCTTCCCTCCACTACAGATTTATACACTCTCGAAGTCACTCTGTCTCGTTCCATTCTCTCTACATGTCCAAACCACCTCAACAACCCTCCTCAGCTCTCTGGACAATCGTTTTGGTAATCCCGCACCTCCTCCTAATTTCCAAACTCCGAATTCTCTGCATTATATTCACACCACACATTGACCTCAAACATGACATCTCCACTGCCTCCAGCCTTCTCCTCGTTGCAACATTCATCACCCATGCTTCAAGAAGAGCGTTGCTATTTAAGCAAAATCTAAGTTTTACTAATCGCACGACAAATATTTTAAAAATATATATATATATATATATATATAGTCGTGCCGATTAGGTAAAACTTGATTTTGGCTTAAACAGTAACGCTCACCTTGCCATATAAGACAAGTGAAAATTTGTGTATGCAATAATTTCGCCAAAATCATTCTGAACATAACTAAAAAAATATATTTCATTGTGTTTGTTTATTATTAAATTAATGTTAAAGTATCTAAAATATATTTAGTTGGGTTTGGTTAAATTAAATTGCGCTTGTTGTAATAAGGTTAGGTAGGTTTTCAAAGTTTCTCTTGGAACAAAATTAAAATTTTTACATTAACATAAATGAAAAAATATATCTTCAAACGTATAAGAGAAATTTTTAGAAAGGACTTAATTTTAGATGAGTTCTTGCTAATTGACCAGTTTTACCTAATCGGCACGACATATATATATATATATATATATATATATATATATATATATATATATATATATATATATATATATATAACGGCCTACATCAGGGACCTATCAGAAGACAAGGCCGTAGTCAAACTTGACTTTAGAAATGCCTTTAATATGGTGAAGAGAGATGTGGTCTTGCCAGATGTTTAGGATCGGTTTCCCAGTCTCTTTCCCTTCATTTCAGCTGGCTACAGCAAACCCTCAATTCTTTTGTTTGGGGAACATGAAATTCCCTCATCTGAGGGTGTTCAGCAGGGTGATCCACTCGCTCCACTTCTCTTCTGTTTGGCAGTAAGAGAACTAACTTCTAGCCTACGCAGCGAGCTCAACATCTGGTACCTGGATGATGGCACTCTGGCGGGTACTGGGGAGTCCCTGTTAGAGGACCTACAACGGGTGAAGACACTACTACCACTCCATCCAACAGTACCCTCCTGGGAGCACCGCTGGGTCACCTGAAAGAATGGAGGAGAGAATAAGTGATCTTGATGCCCATGATGCCCTGTATCTCCTCACAAGGTGTCTTACTATGCCAAGACTCACTTACTTCTTGATGTGCGCACCCTCTTTTGACAACCCAACACTTGAGAAGTATAACGCACACCTGAGATCAACCTTTAAGAAGGCACTGAATCTGTCACTAGAGGATCAGAATGGGAGCAGGCAACCCTCCCAGTGCGACTGGGAGGTATAGAGGTGCGCAAAGCAAGGCAGGTAGCGTTACCTGCATTTCTGTCATCGTGTTTGGCCTCCTGTGGATTAGTCAAGAAGATTGTCCCTGAACGTTTGAGAGGAGTGGTGGGAGCTCAAGACCCCAGGTTCATTAAAGCAGCCGTGCAGTGGGACATCCTGGCAGACTCCTCCAGTAGACCAGCTCCTCCCAAAGAGCACAAACAGTCCCACTGGGACAAACCGATCATGGAAAAAATTGCCAACACAATGCTCACCAACGCTTCAGGAAAGGACAAAGCTCGTCTCCTAGCGGTGAAGGCACAACACTTAGGAGATTTCCTTCTAGCTGTTCCCAATTCCTCTCTGGGGACTCGACTCGACCCACAGGCCATTCGGATTGGTGTTGCTCTTCGCCTAGCCGCCCCCATACTCACCGAACATAGGTGTATTTGCGGCAGGGCAACGGCTGATCAATTCGATTTCATGGTCTCGTGTGCCACACACCAGAAGGGAAGTATGCTAGACATGAGGAGGTCAATGACATCATAAAGAGAAGCCTCGCCACAGCCCGTTGCCCAGCTCAACGGGAACCCCAAGTGCAGAGGTCTGATGGAAGTCAAAAGCGTCCTAATGGAGCCACTATGCTACCCTGGAAGGATGGTAAGCAGATTGCTTGGGACTACACCTGTGCTGCCACAATGGCAGACACCTACTTGCCATACTCCGTAGCCGAGGGTGGAGCTGCCAGCCACAGGGAGACCCAGAAGACTCGCAAATATGAAGCCTTCCCCTTGCTATAACTTCATCCCAATAGGGTCGGAGACCCTTGGAGCATGGGGCAAGTGTGCTCTAAAGTTTCTCAAAGAGCTGGGTGAAAAACTCATCATAGAAACCAAGGACCACAGGGCGACCAGCTTCCTCTTTCAGAGACTCAGTGTTGCGATACAGAGGGAAAATGCCTGCAGCATTCTAGGTACGCGGCCCACTGCCGGGGAGCTGGACGAAGTATTTGACATGTAGCTCTGAGTTGTTATCTATGTTGTTTTACTTTCTATTGTATTCTTGTCAATGTATTTGTCAATGTATTTTGTCTTGAAATAAAGTTTATGATGGGGCCCAAACCTCTGGTGTAAATTGTGAGACCATAGTGCATAAAAAGGCTTCAAAGAAAATATTTAGATTTCTTTCTGAAGCCATTTGAATATTCCACTTCCCCTACCACCCCATCTTTTCATTGTGTATAAACTTTATTTCAAGACAAAATACATTGACAAAATACATTGACAAGCAATCTGCTTACCATCCTTCCAGGGTAGCATAGTGGCTCAATTAGGACGCTTTTGACTTCCATCAGACCTCTGCACTTGGGGTTCCCGTTGAGCTGGGCAACGGGCTGTGGCGAGGCTTCTCTTTATGATGTCATTGACCTCCTCATGTCTAGCATACTTCCCTTCTGGTGTGTGGCACACGAGACCATGAAGTCCGAATTGATCAGCCGTCGCCCTGCTGCAAATACACCTATGTTCGGTGAGTATGGGGCGGCTAGGCGAAAAGCAACACCAATCCGAATGGCCTGTGGGTCGAGTCGAGTCCCCAGAGAGGAATTGGTAACATCTAGAAGGAAATCTCCTGAGTGTGGTGCCTTCACCGCTAGGAGACGAGCTTTGTCCTTTACTGAAGCGTTGGTGAGCATTATGTTGGCGATTTTTCCATGATCGGTTTGTCCCAGTGGGACTGTTTGTGCTCTTTGGGAGGAGCTGGTCTACTGGAGGAGTCTGCAAGGGTGTCCCACCGCTCGGCTGCTTCAATGAACCTGGGGTCTTGAGCTCCCACCACACCTCTCAAGCGTTCGGGGACAATCTTCTTGACTAATCCACAGGAGGCCAAACACGATCACAGAAATGCAGGTAAAGCTACCTGCGTTGATATATATATATATATACATATATATATATATATATATATATATATATATATATATATATATATATATATATATATATATATATATATATATATATATATATATATATATATATATATATATATATATATATATATATCATAAGTTTAACTAGATTTCACATTGAGGGAATTGATTTTCACTATTAATATACTGTTTAATCCATATGTAGAATAATACTATATATGATTACTATAAATGACTTATTACTGAAAATTGTATGTATATAATAGCTAATAAAATCAAAATAAACGATTTCATGTTATTAATAAACACTTTCATCACCCATCAAGGCAATAGTTACTTGTGTTATTAGCTTATGTAATTATGCAGGCTGACCCAGGCACTTGCTTCATTATCTGAAGTGAGATTATCGCCAGTCTTATGCCCTAATTTAGGATTTGAGTGCTATTCACAAAATATTATTCTCCATTGCCTCAAGAGATTGTATTATGCTTACAGCTAATGTAATTGACGTTGCTGCTGAGACAGGAGGTTTCTTTCTTGTCTGAGTGAATTATCGTCTATCTTTCCCCTATTAGGATTGAGGACATCACTGAAGAGATATTTTCTTCCATTGCCTTGCTAGAGATTGATTAGCCTAACCAGCTAACGTGATTGACTGTTGCTGCTGAGACAGGGAGGGTTTCTCTCTTTGTCTAGCTAGAATTGATCGTCTATCGTTCACTAGCTGAAACACAGCGCTTTTGATCAGATAAGGGGTAGTATATTTTCCTTTTGTATTCGGTATTCGTGTTCAGACAAATTTTTTCAGGCGAATTTATGAGCCCATCTACAAGTGAATAATGAGGATTTTTGTATAAATATTTTTTCTTTGATAATTTTGACGAATTATGAGTGTTATATGATATTTTACTTACAATTTATAAATAGTTGTGATTTTACAGGTAGTTTTAGGTGATTGAGAAAATAATGAATAGAACTGATGTGACTCATAGCAGATATTCTCGCTTCCGATTTGTGAGTATTTCTATTGCTTGTAAATAACTTTTAAAGTACTTGAGAATACCAAGTTATCATGCAACTTAGAACTGATTTTCATAGGAAAACTTAAGTTTACAAGTTATCTATCCATATGTGGACGTTGAACATACTGGGAGTGAAGGGCTGGTTGTGTGGGGAAGACCCTGTTGCTGGTTGTATTGGAAGACCTCCCTGTTGCAAAGACCTCTCTGTTGCTGGTTGTATTGGAAGACCTCCCTGTTGCAAAGACCTCTCTGTTGCTGGTTGTGTGAGGAAGACCTCCCTGTTGCAAAGACCTCCCTGTTGCAAAGACCTCCCTGTTGCAAAGACCTCCCTGTTGCTGGTTGTGTGGGGAAGACCCCTTTGTTGCTGGTTGTGTTAGGAAGACCTCCCTGTTTCTGGTTGTATTGGAAGACCTCCCTTTTGCAAAGACTCCCTGTTGCAAAGACCTCCCTGTTGCTTGTTGTGTGGGGAAGACCTCCCTGTTGCTTGTTGTGTGAGGAAGACCTCCCTGTTACTGGTTGTGTGAGGAAGACCTCCCTGTTGCTTGTTGTGTGAGGAAGACCTCCCTGTTGCTGGTTGTGTGGGGCAAGGTCCTCTTCTGACACGTTGTGTGTCAAGCGGAGCTCCCTCTTACAGGTTGTTTGGGAGAGTGAGCTCCGCATTACAGGCTGAGTGTAGGTGTGTGGAGCAGAGCTTCTCATTGAATGCTGTGTGGAAGAGAGCTCCGCATTACAGGCTGTGTGAAAGTCAAAACTCATCATTGCAAGTTGTGTGTGCGGTTGAGCTCCCTATATAATATAGATTGTGTGGGCATATTTCCCTCTTTTAGGCTAGATTAGGGCAAATTTACCATTAAAAGTGTGTTTGGGGCAGAGTCCCTTGTTAAATATTGTGTGTGGGACAGAGCTCCATTATAAATGAGATCTCAACAAACATTTTCATGAAATTACATTAGTGAATTAATATTTGGAAATGTTTCACTTCTAACATTCCCAAAATATCTTCCCTCACCCATATAAGAGCGATTATTATTATTATTATTAAATTCACAGTGAAGGGCTAACTATACTGCTCTGTAAGAGGTGATAAAGCATTCCATTCGGAGACTGGAGAGTTCCTCTTAATTAACAGCGCAGCTGCAACCAATTTGGCGAACTACGTAGTCTCTTTGATGGGCAACATTTGTGGGGTAACACAGCGAAGCATGTTTGTATTGGCACCAGTTTCATTGCTTCTTTTTCAGCCTAATACTTTCAATCATTACTTACTTTCTTATGACGAAATTAGTACTGATGAAAGACACGTTCCAGGGATAAGCTTTCTATAAGTTTTACCAAGATTTGACTTGAAAAGTGATACACAGAGCGAAACGTTTTCTCAATAAAGATTGATCTACATCGTGTCTTTTCTTCATAGTTTCCGTCTGTAGTCAATTCTGATCCAAGAAATCACTGTTTAAAACATTATCATTCGAGGATTTTACTGTAGTTATCCACTGTGATATTAGTATATAAGAAAGCTGTTATAGACGCAACCACAAGTGGTTTTAAAGCAACAATACTACAGCTAGTCGGGGAGCTAACCCATGACTTCTCGCCAGTCTCCCGAGAAACAGACCAGCCCCCCGACGCTCGTGACCTCCACACCGAACCCATGACACATAACGGGAGAGTGGGAGGGAGAGAGCAGGAAAGGAGACAAGGAACGAAAAGGGTAGGGAGGGAGGAAGATATGGAGAGGAGAAAGGATGCTAGAGGACACCAAAGAGTGAGGGAAGGGAGACCAACAAAATAAAATGTTGGTAGAATCAAAGAGAACTGTTTGTACATTCAAACGATATTGAAGTGAACTCGGTCCGTTTTGTATTCCATGAGTGTTGCATGACACAGAGCATGACAGTGTTGCATGACACAGAGCATGATAGTGTTGCATGACACAGAGCATGACAGTGTTGCATGACACAGAGCATGACAGTGTTGCATGACACAGAGCATGACAGTGTTGCATGACACAGAGCATGACAGTGTTGCATGACACAGAGCATGACAGTGTTGCATGACACAGAGCATGACAGTGTTGCATGACACAGAGCATGACAGTGTTAGCACAGAGCATACAGTGTTGCATGACACAGAGCATGACAGTGTTGCATGACACAGAGCATGACAGTGTTGCATGACACAGAGCATGACTGTTGCATGACACAGAGCATGACAGTGTTGCATGACACAGAGCATGACAGTTACATGACACAGAACATGGCAATGTAACATGACACAGAGCATGCCAGTGTTGTATAACACAGAACATGACAGTGTTGCATGACACATCACGAGTGTTGCACGACACACACAGCATTGCATGACATATTGTGAATGACACTCAGTGTTGCATAACGTAATATAACATAGCAGTGTTTCATGACACTCTGTGTTACATAACATTTTGTAATATAATGAAGTTTCGTAACATTGTAATGTATAACACAATGTTGTATAACACATACAATGTTGCATGACAGTGCGTCAAGCCACACAGTGCTGCATGCAACACAGTCTTGGTAAGACATACTTAAGTGTCACATGATTCACACAGTGATGCATAACGCAGTGTTGCATAATACATAATTTTACAAGACATGACACGCGAAATGTTGCATGGCAGTCTGCATGCCACACCCAGTTTTGCATGCGACAGTATTGCATAACAGTGTTGCATGACACACGCATATTGTTGCATGACACTCATAGCGTTGTATGACACACATATTGTTACATGACACACATAATGTTGGCAGGCACACAGTGAGTTGTGTTTGGTTCAGATCCTAACCTTGTCTATTTAAAAATGTACAGAGATTTACAGGTGCATCGCCTCTTGGGAATAATCATAGCTACTTTTGAAACTGTGCAAGAAATTTGTCTGCAGCACGTTCTTATGCAGCTCAGTCCATTTATTTACAACTATCAGACTGACAATATGTTTCCTAATATTCATTTGATTTACTTGTGTTCTTAATGGTTTTTAGGACATGACGTGCTGTTGGAGTGCAAGCAGGGTAATATTTATGAAGGGATTCAGGGAAACCAGCATGCCGGACTTGAGTTCTGGAGATGGGAAGTACAGTGTCTGCACTCTGAAGGAGGGGTGTTAATGTTGCAGTTTTATAACTAGTGTAAGCGCGCATATGGCAAGACAGTGTTGGAGTGAATGATGGTGAAAGTTTTTCTTTTTCGGGCCACCCTGCCTTGGTGGAGAAGCCTTGGGACTCATCCTCGATCCCTCCAAGTGTGAAATCATCACAACGAACCAGGAAATAATCAATGCTGTGCGAACAATCCTCCCGGAAGTCTCTACTACCACCCAGTGGGAGCACCACTGGGTCACCAGGCCATCGACACGGTCCTCAAGGACAAAGTGAATGATCTGAAGAGAATGGAGGAGAGAATAAGCGATCTTGATGCCCATGATGCCCTGTATCTCCTCACAAGGTGTCTTACTATGCCAAGACTCACTTACTTCCTGAGGTGCGCACCCTCTTTTGACACCTGAGATCAACCTTTAAGAAGGCACTGAATCTGTCACTAGATGATCGGCAATGGGATCAGGCAACCCTCCCAGTGCGACTGGGAGGTATAGCTGTGCGCAAATCAACGCAGGTAGCTTTACCTGCATTTCCGTCATCGTGTTTGGCTTCCACTGGATTAGTCAAGAAGATTGTCCATGAACGCTTGAGAGACGTGGTAGGAGCTCAAGTTCCCAGGTTCACTGAAGCAGCAGTGCGGTGGGACATCTTTGCAGACTCCTCCAGTAGACCAGCTCCTCTCAAAGAGCTCAAACAGTCTCACTGGGACAAACCGATCATGGAAAAAATTGCCAACACAATGCTCACCAATACTTCAGGAAAGGACAAAGCTCGTCTCCTAGCGGTGAAGGCACCCCACTCAGGAGATTTCCTTTTAGCTGTTCTCAATTCCTCTCTGGGCACTCGACTCGACCCACAGGCCATTCGGATTGGTGTTGCTCTTCTCCTAGCCGCCCCCATACTCACCGAACATAAGTGAGGATGGGGGCCACACTCCGTTGCCCAGCCTAACAGGAACCCCAAGTGCAGAGGTCTGATGGAAGTCAAAAGCGTCCTGATGGAGCCACCATGCTACCTGGAAGGATGGAAAGCAGATTGCTTGGGACTACACCTGTGCCGCCACATTGGCAGACACCTACTTGCCATACTCCGTAGCTGAAGGGGGTGGAGCTGCCAGCCACAGGGGGACCCAGAAGGCCTTCCCCCTTGCTATAACTTCTTCCCAATTGGGTCGGAGATCCTTGGAGCATGGTGCAAGTGTGCTCTAAAGTTCATCAAAGACCTGGGTGAAAAACTCATCATAGAAACCAAGGACCTCAGAGCGGCCAGCTTCCTCTTTCAGAGACTCAGTGTTGCGATTCAGAAAGAAAATGCCTGCAGCATTCTGGGCACGCGGCCCACCGCCTGAATTGCTATCTATGTTGTTTTACTCCCTATTGAATTTTTGTCAATGTATTTTCTCAATGTATTTTGTTTTTAAATAAAGTATATATAAAATATTGGGGGTGGTAGGAGAAAACAATTTTCAAGCAGCTTTAGGGAGATCCTTGAGTTTTCCCTGAAGCAAGTTTATTCTTTTCTATGAAAATGAGTGTCCAGGACAGTTCAGCAGTGGTACCTCCTATATATATATATATATATATATATATATATATATATATATATATATATATATATATATATATATATATATATATATATATATATATATAATATATATATATATATATATATATATATATATATATATATATATATATATATATATATATATATATATATATATATATATATATATATATATATATATAGGAGGTACTACTGCTGGAACTGTCCTGGGACACTCATTTTCATAGAAAAAGAATAAATATATATATATATTTTATTATTAACACATCGGACACGTACCAAGACTCGCTGCTGTCTTCCTGACAGGTATTCCCTGATCCATTGGAGTGCCTTCCCTGTTATTCCTGCCTGGTCCTCCAGCTTTTGCACTAATCTCTTGTGTGGAACTGTGTCAAACGCCTTTTTACAGTCCAAGAAAATGCAATCTACCCACACCTCTCTCTCTCTTGTCTTACTGTTGTCACCCTGTCATAGAACTCCAGTAGGTTTGTGACACAGGATTTCCCGTCCCTGAAACCGTGTTGGCCGTCGTTGATAAGATCATTCCTTTCTAGGTGTTCCACCACTCTTCTCCTGATAATTTTCTCCATGACTTTGCATACTATACATGTCAGTGACACTGGTCTGTAGTTCATTGCTTCATGTCTGTCTCATTTTTTTTAAAAATTGGGACTACATTTGCTGTCTTCCATATCTCAGGTAATCTCCCTGTTTCGATAAATGTGTTGAATATTGTTGTTAGGGGTACACATAGCGCCTCAGCTCCCTCTCTCAGGACCCATGGAGAGATGTCCGGCCCCATCGCCTTTGAGGTATCTAGCTCACTCAGCAGCCTCTTCACTTCTTCATCGGATGCATGTATTGTGTCCAACACTTGGTGGTGTACCTCACCTCTCCGTCTTTCTGGAGTCTCTTCTGTCTCCTCTGTGAACACTTCTTTGAGTTCCTCACATACTTCGTGGTCGTTTCTTGTAATCTCTCCTCCTTCCTTCCTCAGCCTGATCACCTGGTCCTTAACTGTTGCTTTCCTCCTGATGTGGCTGTACAACAGCTTTGGGTCGATTTGGATTTCGCTGCTATGTCATTTTCATATTGTCGTTGGGCCTCCCTTCTTACCTGTGCATATTCATTTCTGGCTCTATGACTGCTCTCCTTATTCTCCTGGGTCCTTTGCCTTCTATACTTCTTCCATTCCCTAGCACACTTGGTTTTGGCCTCCCTGCACCTTTGGGTGAACCATGGGTTCATCCTGGCTTTTTCATTATTCCTGTTTCTCTTGGGTACAAACCTCTCCTCAGCTTCCTTCATATTGTTGTCACACATTCCATCATCTCGTTTACTGACTTCCCTGCCAGTCCTCTGTCCCACTGAACCTCGTTCAGGAAGTTTTTCATGCCTACGTAGTCACCTTTCTTGTAGTTTGGCTTCATTCGTCCAGCCCTTCCTGCTTCCCCCTCCACTTGTAACTCTACTGTGTATTCGAAGCTCAAAACCACATGATCACTTGCCCCAAGGGGTCTTTCCTATGTACTCACCTAATTGTACTCAACTAATTGTGGTTGCAGGGGTCGAGACTCAGCTCCTGGCCCCGCCTCTTCACTGATCGCTACTGGGTCCCCTCTCTCCCTGCTCCATGAGCTTTATCATACCTCGTCTTAAAGCTATGTATGGTTCCTGCGTCCATTACATCCCTTGCTAGACTATTCCACTTCCTGACTACTCTATGGCTGAAGAAATACTTCCTAACATCCCTTTGACTCATCTGAGTCTTCAACTTCCAATTGTGACCCTTTGTTTCTGTGTCCCCTCTCTGGAACATCTTGTCACTATCCACCTTGTCAATTCCACGCAGTATTTTTTTATGTCGTTATCATGTCTTCCCTAACCCTCCAGTTCTCCAGTGTTGTTACCCCGATTTCCTTTAACTTTTCTTCGTAGGACATTCCACTTAGCTCTGGAACTAA
This sequence comes from Cherax destructor, assembly GCA_009830355.1. NCBI lineage: Eukaryota > Metazoa > Arthropoda > Malacostraca > Decapoda > Parastacidae > Cherax > Cherax destructor. Next base: position 119,119 of record WNWK01003160.1, read on the forward strand.
CCTTGTCGCAAACCTTTGCTCTGTCTCTAATTTCTTGACGTGCTTGACCAGGTATGGGTTCCAAACTGGTGCTGTGTACTCTAGTATGGGCCTGACGTACACGGTGTACGATTCCTTACTAAGGTATCGGAACGCTATTCTCAGGTTTGCCTGTCGCCCGTATGCTGCAGCAGTTGTCTGGTTGACGTGTGCTTCCGGAGACGTGCTTGGTGTTATACTCACCCCAAGATCTTTCTCCTTGAGCGAGGTTTGCAGTCTTTGGCCACCTAGCCTATACTCTGTCTGCGGTCTTCTTTGCCCTTCCCCGATCTTCATGGCTTTGCATTTGGCGGGGTTAAATTCGAGAAGCCAGTTGCTGGACCAGATGTCCAGCATGTCCGATGTGATTCTCCTTATTAATTTCACATCATCTGCGAACAGAGACACTTCTGAGTCTATCTCTTCCATCATGTCATTCACATATACCAAGAATAGCAATGGTCCTTGGACTGACCCCTGTGGGACCCCGCTCGTCACAGACGCCCACTGTGATACCTTGTCACGTACCATGACCCATTGTTGCCTCCCTGTCAGGTATTCTCTGATCCATTGCAGTGCCCTTCCTGTTATACACGCCTGATCCTCTAGCTTCTGCACTAATCTCTTGTGAGGAACTGTGTCGAAGGCGTTCCTGCAGTCCAAGAAAATGCAATCAACCCACCCCTCTCTTTCATGTCTTACTTCTGTTACTTTGTCCTAGAACTCCAGAAGGTTTGTGACACAGGATTTGCCTTCCATGAATCTGTGCTGGTTGTCGTTTATAATCTTGTTCCGTTTCAGGTACTCCACCATTCTCCTCCTGATAATCTTCTCCATAACTTTGCACACTATACACATAAGTGACACTAGTCTATAGTTTAGTGCCTCGTTTCTGTCTCCTTTCTTAAAAATGGGGACTACATTTGCTGTCTTCCATACCTCAGGTAGCTGCCCAGTTTCAAGAGATGTGTTGAAGATTGTGGTTAGTGGCACACACAGCATCTCTGCTCCCTCTCTAAGGACCCACGGGGAGATGTTGTCCGGTCCCATCGCCTTTGTGGTATCAAGGTCACTGAGCAACTTCTTCACCTCCTCCTCAGTTGTGTGTATGTCATCCAACACTTGTTGGTATATTCCTTGTTGGTGTCCCGCTCTGTTCTGTCTTCCCAGAGTCCTTCCTGTCTCCACTGTAAATACCTCCTTAAATCTCGGGTTGAACTTCTCACGTACCTCTTGATCGTTTCTTGTGAGTTCTCCACCTTCTTTCCTCAGCCTGATCACCTGGTCTTTGACTGTTGTCTTCCTCTTAATGTGACTATACAGCAGGTTCGGTTCATACTTGACTGTGCATACTCGTTTCTGGCTCAACGACTAATCTCCTTATTTTCCTGGGTCCTTTGCTTTCTGTTCTTTCTGTACTTTTTCCATTCTCTAGTGCACTTAGTCTTTGCCTCCCTGCACCTTTGGTTAAACCAAGGGCTCGTTCTGGACTTCCCATTATTCCTGTTGCCCTTGGGAACAAACCTTTCCTCTGCTTCCTTGCATTTTGTTGTTACGTATTCCATCATTTCGTTTACTGACTTTCCTTGCATGTCTCTGTCCCACTGAACCTCCTGCAGGAAGTTCCTCATTCCCGTGTAGTCTTCCCTTTTATAGTTTGGCTTGTTCCTTTCAACTCCTGTTGCCCTCTCCACTTGTAACTCTACTGTGTACTCAAAGCTCAGAACCACGTGGTCACTGGCTCCCAGGGGCCTCTCATATGTGATGTCCTCAATGTCTGAGCTGCTCAGGGTGAACATGAGGTCCAGTCTTGCTGGTTCGTCCTCTCCTCTCTCTCTGGTAGTGTCCCTGACATGTTGGTGCATGAGTTTTTCCAGTACCACATCCATCATCTTGGCTCTCCATGTTTCTGGACCCCCATGTGGCTCCAGATTTTCCCAATCGATCTCCCTGTGGTTAAAATCGCCCATAACCAGTAATTTTGCTCTGCTCGAGTGAGTTCTTCTTGCCACCTCAGCCAGTGTGTCAACCATTGCTCTGTTGCTCTCTTCATATTCCTCTCTTGGCCTCCTGCAGTTCTGTTGTGGGTTATACATAACAACATCACCTACTATGTAGTCCCTTTCACTAATCACATCCATGCCTTCATTTCCTCAAATCTCCATCGGTTTCTTACGAGCAGTGCAACCCCTCCTCCCCCTCTACTCCTTCTATCTCCTCAGGATCTGATATCCCGGTGGGAAGATTGTGTCTGTTATTGCCTCAGTGAGTTTCGTTTCTGTGACTGCTATGATGTCTTGGGACTTCTCATTGATTCTTTCATTCCACTCCTCATATTTATTTGTTATTCCATCCGCGTTCGTGTACCAAACCTTCAACTTTGTTTCTAAGACTGTGGTCCAGAAGGAATATTGGGGTTGAGGGAATGGGAGCCCTGGCGAGGGCCTTTGGGGGTTGCAGTGGGGGTGGGGTTTGTGATGGGGGGTGGGGGCAGGAGGAACGATGTGTAGGAGTCGGTTTAAATTGTTCAGTTGCCTTGGGGTTGTCGTGGTTGGAGTCCTTCTGCGGATGTTTCTGGAGGGTGTGTTTGACCTTCCACCTGGGTCTGGGTTCTTCCGCTCTTCTTTGTCATTTCCTCTCGTTCCTCCTCTTGTGTTCTGTCTCGATCGAGGTACACTCTCTGGTACTCCAGATTGACTTTCAGTCGTGCTTTCTCCTGCAGGATCATGGATCGAGCTGATTCTGCCTTGTAAATTACTTTGAGAGGCCGTTCTCTTCCCCTTGTAAACCGCCCAATTCTCTGAAAATTTGTCACCTGGGCCACGTCGCCTTCACCTATTGCTTTCATGATACCTTCAATCGACTTCCTGGAGCCTGTAGACAAAAATCGACCTCTCCCTTTCGTGTGTGTGTGTGTGTTTGTGTGTACTCACCTATTTGTGGTTTCAGGGGTCGATTCATAGCTTCTGGCCCCGCCTCTTCATTGATTGCTACTAGGTTATCTCTCTCCCTGCTCCATGAGCTTTATCAAACCTCGTCTTAAAACTATGTACGGTTCCTGCCTCCACTACGTCACTTTCTAGGCTATTCCACTTCCTGACAACTCTATGACTGAAGAAATACTTCCTAACATCCCTTTGACTCATAGGAGTCTTCACCTTCCAACTGTGACCCCTTGTTTCTATGTCCCCTCTCTGTGTGTGCGTGTGTATGTGTGTGTGTGTAAGTGTATGTATATAAGGGGTTTGTGAGTGCGAGGGTGGTTCCTGTTTATTTAGGCCACTAATGGTTAGTAGACTGTGTGTCCGTGTGTGCATGTGTGTGTGTGTGTGTGAGTCACTTTGTATGTTCACATTGTGTGTGTTTAGTTACTGTCAGTTCCAAAAACCTTCTTGTCTTGCTCCTACACTTATTTAGCAGCTATGTTAGTGTATATGTTTGTCTGAGCTTATCACCTGTGCACGTGCTCACTAATGTGTGTGTCAACCTAGCATGTGGTATCACCACTTCCCTTTCCTTCCCAGTTTCTCTTCCTTACTAAATGTTAAGTGCTCTGTGTATGATATTTAGCTCTCCAGAGTAGGGTTTATGACCCCCAGCTACCAGCGATGCAGGACCAGATGTTAATCTCACATGCAACCGCAAAAAGGTGATTTGTATGTCACGTCTGGCAGAGGTGTCGTCTAGGATCCCGGCTCAGTTGTGGCAGCACTCCTGGCCCCTGTTTCCCCTTCCTTTCTTCTTCTCTGTGTTTGTTATATTCACATTAACTGTGCATCAAATTCTGCTCTAGGATTTCACTATGCTATCAAGTGAACAGTTGAAACACCAGAGTCCCGAGAATACGGGATATTTTCCCTTTGATTTTCTTCTTTTATTTTCCCTCACTCTATGATTGTTTTATTATTCACTAACTCATCTATCCTTATCTCTTATCTCTCTGGCTTGGGTCACACTTATTCTGGTTGAATTTGCTGATATTGGCTTGTGGCACCACCACCGGCACTCACACTAGGCCTCCAGCCTCTCTCTCCTGGCACTGATTCCACTTTCAAATTATTTTATATAAATTGTATCCTTTCCCTCCCTTTTCTGATTTGGGGCAGCTCGAATATCACTTCTCGGGTTGTACACTGACACTGTCAACTTTCGGTGATCCCTGTAATGACCTGGGTGGGCCAAAAACCACTAAAGATTCACGAGTGCCATATAATGCTGTTACTCCCACTGTGTGTGTGTGTATGTATGTGTGTGAGTGTGTGTATGTGTGTGTGTTTGTATGTGTGTGTGTGTGTACTCACTTAATTGTGCTCACCTAATTATGGTTGCAGGGGTCGAGACTCTTCACTGGTCGCTACTAGGTCCTCTCTCTCCCTGCTCCATGTGTTTTATCATACCTCGTCTTAAAACTATGTATGGTTCCTGCCTCCAATACATCACATGCCAGACTATTCCACTTCCTATGACTGAAGAAATACTTCCTAACATCCATTTGACTTATCTGAGTCTTCAACTTCCAATTGTGACCCTTTGTTTCTGTGTCTCCTCTTTGGAACATCCTGTGTGTGTGTTAGTTGTGTGTACTCACCTAGTTGTACTCACCTATTTGTGGTTGCAGGGGTCGATACATAGCTCCTGGCCCCGCCTCTTCACTGGCCGCTACTGGGTCTCTCTCCCTTCACCATGAGCCTTATCATACCTCTTCTTAAAGCTATGAATTTATCCTGCCTCCACTACATCGCTTCCCGAGCTATTCCACTTCCTGACAACTCTGTGACTGAAGAAATACTTCCTAACATCCCTGTGATTCATCTGAGTCTTCAACTTCCAACTGTGTCCCCTTGTTGCTGTGTCCCATCTCTGGAACATCCTGTGTGTGTACTCACCTAATTGTGGTTGCAGGGGTCGAGACTCAGCTCCTGGCCCGCCTCTTCGCTGTCTGTGTGTGTGTGTGTGTGTGTGTGTGTGTGTGTGTGTGCATGTGTGTGTGTGTGTGGCGTGTGTGTGTCTCCCTTTTGTTCATTTTGTGGTTGCAGTGTGGTGTTGTATTGTTGGATTCTTTTTCCCAGTTTGTTACAAAATTTAAAGGGAATTCTCCAAATGTCCGGATTTACGGAAACCGGAGGCACCGGAAAATTATCTATGTATGGTTCTGCTTCTCCAACCCTTGTTTAGCTTTCAGAGCCACCCTTTGGCAAGTTATGGGTAAGGAAAAGGATTTAAGGAACCCGGTGGGTTAAGGGGGACTCGGGAAGGGGAAAAAAGGGGGAAGGAAGAAGGTGGGAAGGAAGAAGGTCTTAGGGAAGGTTAAACCAATTGTGACCCCTTGTTTTGGCGTCCCCTCTAGGTTGTGATATTCATGATTAACTTAGGGTAAAACCCCTCTGACCGAGGCTGCCCCCAGGTCCCTTATGCCCTGATCCCTCATGCACTGTATTTTCCCCATGCATTATCCCAGGCCCTGAGATCCCCCGAGATTCAATCCTCCGGGGGTGTCCTTTAGTGGATAAAGGTTAATCCCATAATTGAGGACCTTTTCTTCTTGTGACGGAGAATCTCCTGTGCCCTACTTCTTGTTGCAAGGGAGGTCCCAGGATTTCCTTTCTGTGGGAAGTTGTCCTTGTGAAGAAACGTCTAACTCTTTGTGGGTAATTCTTGCGTTCGGTGGGAGGTGTTGATGACATAGTCGGTAGTGTTTTATTGGTTGTGTTTTTTTTTATCTCTATCAGGTACATAGAGTTCTTGTATATCATATAGTTGTCTCTTCTTTAGTTTGTCTATCCTGACATTAATTGCAGCGATTTCCTGTGGTATATGCAGGTCTTCCATCCTGATTCTATCTCTGAATTGTTACTACTGCTGTTGCAACTGACGACCGCTGTTACAGCTGCTGTTACTTTTGCTACTAATGCTGTTATTACTGCTTCTAAATCTCTGCTATTTCTGTTGTTGCTGCTCATTCTTATATTGCTGCTATTGCTTCTCTGTTGTTGTTGCACATGTTGTTGTTGTTGCTGTGACAATCGCTATAGTCTCTGCTGCTATTGCTGCTGATAACCGCTCTTGTTGCTGCTGATAATGATATCTGCTGTTGATGTTACATTAGTGTGCATATTAACCGGGACAGTAATGAAGTAAGACATTTATTAGGAAAATTAATGTTTATTTGAAAAAACACAGGGCAATGATATGACAGACAGTTGATTTAATAAGAGATATGACTATGCTTTGCCTTTATAAGCATTGCAACAAGCTCTGGCATAGAAACCACCAATGTTGAACACATTTTGGAAATTCTTCCTCGTGGTACCAGGTCCTAATAACAGTAGCAATTAGCTTCTCCACAGTTGAACAGACCTGTTTCGCGATCCTGCGTTTGGTTATTGCCCATAGATTCTCAATTGGGTTCAGGTCAGGAGAGTTTCAAGACCAATTTAGAACGCTTAGCCCACTCGCTTCGAAGAATGTCAGCATTTTTCTGGAAGTGTGGCATGGAGCAAGATCCTGCTGGAAAATGCCTTCTCCACCAGGAAAGTCTCTATCCACAATGGGATCAAATGAGTTGCCATGATATGTCGCTGTTCGTCGTTCCCTCAACAATAACAAGGTGTCCAGGGTCTTTAGCAGTTAAAACCTTCCAAAAACATCTTCTTTACCGGCCTTCTGGCAGTTCTGTTAACTTCAAGGTGCCTTCGTCACACAGTTGAAGAATCAACATTTACAGCAGCTAAAGCCAAATATCTATTTCCTGTTTTTTGGGGATCCTTCACATTGTTTCTTATTATAACCTTGTCATCGTGAGGTGTTGTTGGCTTTAATTCAGAATCCGACCAACAGTTCACTTTGGTTGGCTCGAATTTTCAGTGATCTCTGATACTCCAATCAGCAAGTTTACTAAGAGCTACAATACTTGCATGTTTTCTAGGTACAACATGCATCATGAATTTCAGCAGTAATCATGAACTGAAGGGGATAATTTGGCGAAACCACATTCACTCATGGAACACGCTTACAGAACAACAGCTGTTGTAGCACTGACGAGAGTTGCTGGGTAAAATCACAGCAGGATAGTTGCCTAATGGTGACGGCCTAATTGCAAGTACTGCTGCAACCACATACAAGGAATTTATATTAACAAGAAAACTGACAGTGACGACAACGAAATGGACCAAATATGACCAAAAGAGGACGACCCGCATTCAAATACCAGACCTGATACAAGACGTACAACCAGACAAGTGACGTTTTCCACTACACTGAAGTAACTGACCTCCATATCAACATAGGAGAAAACCTAACAACTAAACTCCAAGGAAACTGACAGCTCTGTAGTGACTTCTTTTTTTACCTCAGTGCCAAATGAGGGAAGAAAGTGAACGTTTAATAATGGCTAACTGGCATTCCAACAACAGCTGTTACCAGACGTACAACTAGCGAAGCGACGTTTTCAACAATACTGACAGTAGCTAACCACCATATCAACTGCACCACCACCATGTCAACTGCACCACCACCACCATATCAACTGCACCACCACCATGTCAACTGCACCACCACCACCATATCAACTGCACCACCACCATGTCAACTGCACCACCACCATATCAACTGCACCACCACCATATCAACTGCACCACCACCATATCAACTGACCAGTATAGTGGAAAAATAAACAGCTTCGGCTCCTTCAGTACCCTGGTGATGGACCAGGTGCTTCGGCTCCTTCAGTACTCTGGTGATGGACCAGGTGCTTCGGCTCCCTCAATACCCTGGTGATGGACCAGGTGCTTAGGCTCATTCAGTTCCTTGGTGATGGACCAGGTGCTTCGGCTCCCTCAGTACTCTGGTGATGGACCACGTGCTTCTGCTCCCTCAGTACCCTAATGATGGACCAGGTGCTTCGGCTCCTTCAGTACCCTGGTGATGGACCAGGTGCTTCGGCTCCTTCAGTACCCTGGTGATGGACCAGGTGCTTCGGCTCCTTCAGTACCCTGGTGATGGACCAGGTGCTTCGGCTCCCTCAGCACCCTAGTGATGGACCAGGTGCTTCGGCTCCCTCAGTGCCCTGGTGATAGATCATGTGCTTCGGCATATTCAGTGCCCTGGTGATGGACCAGGTGCTTCAGCTCCTTCAGTACCCTATTTTATAGTGCCCTGATTATCAAAGCATATTCCATGGATGGAGTAGGTGGGTTGGGCAGGAGTTTTTGTTTGTGGTATTGGTTTTGGGTTTTGCCTAGTGTGGATCAGTTGGCTTGATGCAGTGTTCCTTATTTCTGTGTTCTTGTGAGTGAGAGGGGTTGTGAGTGAGAGGGGTTGGATTTGAACGGGACTTGCACAGTTGTTGGGGGGGGTGTTGTCGGGGCTTCTTGCTTGGATGGCGATGGGGATGGGTTGCACAAATATTTTTGTTGGTGGGTTGGTTTTGATATGGACCTGCCAAGTATGGGACAGTAGGCCTGTTGCAGTGTTCCTCCTTTCTTATGTTCTTATAAGCAGTATAATGTGATCCTTTATTGACAACGTTTCGCCCACGCAGTGGGCTTTGTCGAGTCACAGACAGATCTACCTGGAAAATGAGTAACATGAATATATATAGGGTATAGTCAGGTGGAGAATGCTGCATGTGACAGTCTTAAAAGTAGTGTGATAGTTAAAACTTTGTGTGACTTAAAGGACCTGCAGTGTTCCATTCTTGAGTTCTAGGTGGGATAGCGTTGAAGAAGTTTCTTGGCAATAGGTTCAACGCTATCCCACCTAGAACTCAAGAATGGAACACTGCAGGTCCTTTAAGTCACACAAAGTTTTTAACTATCACACTACTTTTAAGACTGTCACATGCAGCTTTCACCACCTGACCCAGCATTCTCCACCTGACTATACCCTATATATATTCATGTTACTCATTTTCCAGGTAGATCTGTCTGTGACTCGATAAAGCCCACTGCGTGGGCGAAACGTTGTCAATAAAGGATCACATTATACTGCTTATGTGTTTATTTTTCCATTGTGTCGGTATTTTATACCATTTATGACCAGTATAGTACATTACCTGGAGAGAGAGAGAGAGAGTTCCAGGGGTCAACGCCTCCGCGGCCCGGTCTGTGACCAGGCCTCATTGTGTACGACAACAAGGAGAAAACGACAAAACGCCAAGGAATCTGTCAGGTTGTAGTGGCCATTTTTCGCTCATTGCTTTTAAAAACTGGCTGAAGCATCACTTCTATTATCAGGACCAGACAACAATAGGACACAGCCCCGCTAAATGGGATTAAGGAGGCTTAGGATGGATAACACCATTGATTAAAACTTTTTTATTCTGAAAGGATGGAAATGAGTTAGAAGTGTGATAGGTGAAGCCGGACTGTGAAGTGTGGAGTGAAGGGGTTTGAACATAAGAACATAAGAACATAAGAAAGGAGGAACACTGCAGCAGGCCTGTTGGCCCATTCTAGGCAGGTCCTTCACATTCCATCCCACTAACAGAATATTTGTTCAACCTAATTTTCAATGCTACCCAAGAAATAAGCTTTGATAATTTTATTTACTCATGTGCAATTCCCACTCAAATCCAACCCCTTTCACTCATGAATTTATCCAACCTAAAGGAAGAACACTGCAGCAGACCTGTTGGCCCATACTAGGCAGGTCCTTCACAATCCGTCCCACTAACAGAATATTTGCTCAACCCAATTTTCAATGCTACCCAAGAAATAATCTTTGATAATTCTATTTACTCATGTGCGAGTCCCACTCAAATCCAACCCCTCTCACTCATGAATTTATCCAACCTAAATTTGAAACTACCCAAGGTCCTAGCTTCAATAACCCTACTAGGCAGACTGTTCCACTCATCAACTACCCTATTTCCAAACCAATACTTTCCCATTTCCCATATCCTTTAGTTCTTATTGGACAAATATATGAGTGGAAGGGGCTGGGTTTGATTAGTGTCGTGTCGTGGGCTTTATCTGTGACTCGATAAAGCCCACTGCGTGGGCGAGGCGTTGTCAATAAAGGATCGCATTATACTGCTTATGGGATGGAGTAGATGTTGGGTTGGAAAGGTGTTTTTGTTTGTGGGATTGGTTTAGGGTTTGAGGGGGACCTGCCTAGTGTGGGCCGGTTGGCCTGCTGCAGTGTTACTTCCTTCTGTAATCTTATGAGAGAGGGGTTAGATTTGAGCGGGACTTGGAGGGTTGTGAAGGCTTGAGGGTTGTGAAGGTTGCTTGGGTGCCGCTGGGGATGGGATGGGCAAATATTTTTGTTGGTGGGTTGGTTTTGACATGGACCTGCCTAGTATGGGCCAGTAGGCCTGTTGCAGTGTTCCTCCTTTCTTATGTTCTTATGGTAGTGGTGGTTTTGATAAGGACCTGCCTTGTATGGGCCAGTAGGCCTTCTGCAATTTTCCTCCATTCTTATATTCTTATGTAAATCTAAACTTATCTAATTTGAATCCATTATTGAGGATTCTCTCTTGGAGAGATATTCTCAAGACCTTATTTATATCCCCTTTGTTAATACCCATTTTCCACTTGTATACCTCGATCATGTCTCCCCCTCATTCTTCGTCTTACAAGTGAATGTAATTTTAGGGTCTTCAATCTTTCTTCATACGGAAGATTTCTAATGCTATGTATTAATTTAGTCATTCTACGCTGAATGTTTTCTAACGAATTAATATCCATTCTGTAATATGGAGACCAGAACTGAGCTGCGTAATCTAGGTGAGGCCTTACTAACGATGTATAAAGCTGTAATATAACCTCTGGACTTCTGTTGCTTACACTTCTTGATATAAATCTCAGTAATCTGTTTGCCTTATTACGTACGCTTAGGCATTGCTGTCTTGGTTTAAGGTTGCTGCTTACCATAACCCCCAAGTCCTTTTCGCAATCTGTATGGCTAAGTTCTACGTTATTTAACTTATAAGTGCTTGGGTTATGGACACTCCCGAGCTTCAGAACCTTGCATTTATCTACATTGAACTGCATCTGCCACTTTTCTGACCAGGAATTGAGTCTGTCTAAATCCTCCTGAAGTTCCCTGACATCTACGTTAGAATCAATTATCCTACCTATCTTCGTGTCATCGGCGAATTTGCTCATATCACTAGTAATTCCCTCATCAAGGTCATTGATATATATTATAAACAACAACGGGCCTAAGACTGATCCCTGTGGAACACCACTTGTTACAGATCCCCACTCGGATTTAACCCCATTTATGCACACTCTCTGCTTCCTATTGGTGAGCCATGACTCGATCCATGACAGCACTTTTCCCCCAATGCCATGAGCTGCCACTTTCTTTAACAGTCTCTGGTGCAGTACTCTATCAAAAGCCTTACTAAAGTCTAAATAAACAATATCGAATTCTTTATCGTGATCAACAGCCTCAAAAGTTTTACTAAAGAAGGTTAATAAATTAGATAGGCAGGAACGGCCCCTCGTGAATCCATGCTGAGTATTATTAATCAAATTATGGTTATCTAAATGGCTTCTAATAATATCAGCTATAATTGACTCTAGTAATTTGCCTACAATTGAGGTCAGGCTTATTGGGCGGTAATTTGACGGTAGTGACTTGTCCCTGCTTTAAAAATAGGAATTACATTAGCCATATTCCACATATCAGACACTACACCTGATAACAGGAAATCTACTAGTAATCAGTGGTGATTGCTGGAGTAGCTACTAGGCCATTGCTAGGTGACTGATAGCGATCAGTGGTTTCTTTTCTTTAAAAAAAAAAAAAAAAATGTGTTGTGAAGTGATAAAAAGAGTGAACATAGCTGGCGTTAGAGAAGTACAGGCTGCCATAATTATATTTATATTTATCCTGCAATTCTCTGAAGAAGGAAATCAGTAATGGACAGTGAAAGCCCAACAGTTGCCATCCTACCAGAAACGTAAATGTCACTATCGCCGCAAGGGATGGCAACACCGCATACCCAAACAAAAACAGTGGTGCACAGCTTTTATGCGCCTCTATTAAGTGGCGATATCCAAACTAATCCAGGACCTCAAACTATGGTACAGCTGCATAATGACGGTGATAATGACGGTCTAGTAGCTAGGAATAATAACCTTAACTCTATATGTAATGCACACATAGGTCAATGTGAGACAATAGAACCATTCTTATTATCTCAGACACCACCAGACATGTATACACTGTACTAAGGTACGAAAGAAGAATAGTAAATATACCTTATGTAAAATGTGTAAGGGGTGAGTGCCTAATGTGTGGAGTAATGTGCTCCTATGATATAATGAACTGTATTGCTAATACTTAGCTTATTGATGAATCCAAGAAGTCGCAGCCATCCCCGACTCCTTCACAGAGGATTCATTCATGGCCTCATTCTCCACTAGGCTGTATGGTAAAAACATCACACATGAGTATAAATATTGCCCCAAAGGAGCGTATGCTCATATCGTCAGTCATTAATGGACTGAAAGGCGGTTTACTCACGTGTTTGGACTTAAAAGTCCACTCATAACCGCCGTCAATAGGTAAATTTTGATGCTCTTGAAATACAAGAACTGCGCAGTCCCCTACCTGATAAGAACATAAAAACATACCTTGCTCGTGTAACGTGAGTGATGGTGTTGGCTCCACCATATACAGCAGAAATGCTGTCTTGATTGTAGAATGCCGCTGATGAGTCACCGTCTTGTTTCGATGGAGTTCACTTGCGATTGTCTCTACGTTTGTCTTTTGGCAGACTTCTGAATATACCGCGATGTTATTCACTAAACGCGCTGGAACAGAGTTCTTATCCGATTTCCCGACGTTAGTGGAGATTAAATTAGAATAACGGACGCGTACGACTAATGTCTTTGTTGAGTTACGTCGCCTCGCGCCGTATGACCCCTCGTGTCGTATGACCTCTACGGAGCCCGTATTCAATCAATCTCCTCGTGGTGCCTCGTGGCACCGCGGGGCTTGGCATGCTGATATCAGCACAATTTCAACAATTGCTACATGCTGCTACAAGTGGCAATAAAAATGTTTGTGTTCTCTAAATACTTTGATCACTGGTACACATGATTGTATTGTTTAAGTGTAGAAATTAATACAACAGTTTACTATAATTTTCCTGTTACGGCAAAGAGTTACATTTATCTCAAATGTCTATTAACTCACATATACACTCGCTGCTACTTGGTCAGACAACGTGACACACTGTGGTCAGTACATCTGGAACGAGTTAATTTGTTTTTATCAGCCAGACGCACCTCGTCTGGCCCTTTCCTAAGGGCGGAAAGGGTAGGGGCCCTTAACAAGGGTAGAAAGGGCACATACCCCCCCCCCTCCTTTGGAGAATTTTCTCCACATAATGGATGTGTGTTCGATTATGGTAATGTTACCAGATTTCATTTTGTTTGTAACAAATGCACTTTGGCACAGTTACCCTTTAGCAGTGATGACATTGATTAACCTAATTTTAATACAATTGAATCCTTGCCATATATTGACGATTATGATTGTTTTATGAAAACAGGCCTTCACTTTATGTCAACGCAAGATCACTTTTTCCAAAATTGGCAGAGATTAGGATTTTAGCTAACAGCACTAGGGCGGCAGTTATATCCATCTCGGAATCCTGTTTGGATTATACGGTGACTGACGACGAGGTCAAAATAGAAGGTTACAATATAAAATGCTTAGATAGGAATAGAAAAGGTGGTGGGGTATGTGCCTACATATGAAATAACTTAGCCTACAACCCAAGACCTGATTTAAATGACAATAAACTGGAGATTCTATGGTTTGAAGTGTTGCTTCCCAAGACCCAACCCATCTTAGTAGGAATTAGTTACCGCCCTCCCACCCATGACCAGTTCTTAGAAGACTTTTCGAGAGTCTTGTCCGGACTTGAAAACAACTGCGAGACAGTAGTACTGGGAGACTTCAATGTCTGTTTTCAACAGCAAAATAACGGGTTATGTAAAAGGTATAAACAAATTCTAGGTTTAAATAGTTACACTCAACTAATTAATACACCAACCCGGATCACACAGTTCTCAGCCACCCTAATTGACCACATACTTTGTAACCGCCCTGAGAACATTAGTCAGTCAGGCGTCATTACCACAGGTCTTAGTGATCATTTCATCATTTACTGCACCAGCAAAAATCACTAGGGAACGAATAGGCCTACGCAGGACAATAAAAATGAGGTCAACTAGACACTACAGTAAAGAAACACTGGTAAATAGGCTACACAATTGTGACTGGACGGTGATAACAAGTTGCACAGACGTAAATGATGCCTGGGAAAAATTCAAAACAATGTTCACTGTTAATATTGCACCAGTTAAAGAGGTTAGGATTAAGCGGAGAACCGAACCCTGGATGACTACTGAGATATCAGATAATATGAAATTCCGAGACAAGGTGCTAAAACTATTTAAGGCAAACAGACAGGATATTGCAGCGCTAAATGAATTCCAAAGGGTGAGGAACAGAGTGCAGAGGCTTATAAATGGAGCAAAAGCAAGGTATTATTGCTCAAAAATCGAAGAGTACAAGAATAACCCCAGAAAGCTCTGGCAACAACTAAAACAGTTCGGGTATAGCCATAAACCTGTAGATAGATCTAACATAGTACTAAATATCGATAACGAGGTATGCCACGAAAAAACTAAAGTGGCAAATTGTTTTAATTCATACTACACAACTGTCGCATCAACACTAGTAAGTAAACTACCGGCTGCATCAAATACCTTTAACACAGACTCTGATATGTTTAAAACATACTATACCAATAAAGGGGTAACTCCAAACAGTTGTCGACTAGTAAGTGTATCTCATGACTTCGTGCAAAAAGAACTAAGCACCGGCCCAGATAACATCCCGTCTAAGTTCCTAAAAGATGGTGCCTCTGAATTGCCAATTCCCATTGCTCACATAATTAATTTGTCCATCACCGCTAATACCGCACCGGAGGGGTTCAAGGAGGCCAGAATTACTCCTATCTTGAAGAAAACTAGTAGGTCTGATGTCAGCAACAATAGGCCTGTTAGTATACTCAGTGTAATATCCAAAATTCTAGAGAGGGCGGTGTACTGTCAAGTAGTTAAGTATCTTAATGACAACAACATTCTTCATAGTTATCAATTAGGCTTTAAGAGATCTTACTCAACCGACACCTCCCTAATTAATCTGATGGATTACATGAGAACTGAAATGTCGACATGGAACCTCACATGAATGATAACTTCGATACTGTCAACCACAATATATTATGTAAGAAATTTCAGACTATCGGCATAGGTTCCATACACTGGTTTAAGTCCTATCTTAGCAACAGGAAACAAATTATCAAAGTCAACAAAACAGAATCAGAACCCCTGCTGATATCATGTGGAGTTTCCCAAGGTGGTATTCTGGGTCCCTTATTATTTCTATGTTGTGTAAACGACATGCCCATCAGTGTCAAGTGTAAACTCCCACTGTATGCGGATGACAGTGCTCTGTTAGTACACAAGATATAGCTAATGTAATAACACTGGAACTGGCGTCCTGCAGTAAATGATTAGTAGACAACAAACTATCGTTACACCTCTCATTGTTGCTGTTACTGACTACAACTGTTGTTCATGTTGTTGTTGATTGCCACTGCTGCTGTTGATTCCCACTGATGATGTTACCATTACTGACTACCACTGATGATGTTACCGTTACTGACTACCACTGATGATGTTACCGTTACTGACTACCACTGATGATGTTACCGTTACTGACTACCACTGATGATGTTACCGTTACTGACTACCACTGATGATGTTACCGTTACTGACTACCACTGATGATGTTACCGTTACTGACTACCACTGATGATGTTACCGTTACTGACTACCACTGATGATGTTACCGTTACTGACTACCACTGATGATGTTACCGTTACTGACTACCACTCTCGTTGTTGCTCTTACTGACTACCGCTCTTGTTGCTCTTACTGACTACCGCTCTTGTTGCTCTTACTGACTACCGCTCTTGTTGCTCTTACTGACTACCGCTCTTGTTGCTCTTACTGACTACCGCTCTTGTTGCTCTTACTGACTACCGCTCTTGTTGCTCTTACTGACTACCGCTCTTGTTGCTCTTACTGACTACCGCTCTTGTTGCTCTTACTGACTACCACTCTTGTTGCTCCTACTGACTACCACTCTCGTTGTTGCTCCTACTGACTACCACTGATGCTACCTACAGCTTTCTTTGTTTTATATTGTTGTTGTTGTTACCATTATTTTTGTTTTCGTCGTTGTAATTGTTGCTATTGTCATCGTTGTTATTGTCGCCATCATCATCGTCGTTGTTGCTGGTGATGGAGGTAACTTTGTTGTTGGTGGTGATGGAGGTAACTTTGTTGTTGGTGGTGATGGAGGTAACTTTGTTGTTGGTGGTGATATTGTTGTTATTGCTATTTGTGTTTTTGTTGTTGTTGGTGGTGGTGGTAGTGTTGTTTTTTGTCTTGTTGGTGTTGTTTTTGTTCTTGTTTTTGGTGGTGGTGGTGGTGGTGTTTTTGTTCTTGTTGTTGGTGTTTTTTTCTGTTGTTACTGTTCATGGTGGTGGTATTGTTCTTGTTATTGTTGGGTTGTTTTGTTGTTTATGGTGGTGTTTTTGTTTTTGTTCCTGTTCGTGGTGGTGGTGTTTTTGTTGGTGTTGTTTTTGTTGTTATTGGTGGTGGTGTTGTTTTTGTTATTGGTGGTGTTGTTCTTTTTTTGTTAGTGAGGGTGGTATTGTTTTTGTTGTTAGTGGCTGTGGTGTTCTTGTTGTGGTGGTGTTGTTGTTTTTATTATTGTTGTTTATGGTGGTGGTATTTATATTGTTCTTGTTTATGGTGATGATGTTTTTGGTGTTAGTGGTGGTGCTGTTGTTTTTGTTGTTGTTGGTGGTGTAGATTTTGTTGTTGATAGTGTTGGTGTTGTTGTGTTTGTTATTGTTGGTGGCGGTGGTGTTGCTGTTTGATGTTGATGGTGGTGGTGTTGTTGTTTTTTGTTATTGTTGTTGGAGATGGTGTTGTTTTTGTTGCTGTTGGAGGTGTTGACTTTGTTGTTTGTGGTGGTGATTGTTTTTGTTTTTTTAGGTGACTTGGAGATGGAAAGCAAGGTAATCTCAGGTCTTTGGATCAAGAGCCCTTTATCGGAATGCATGTACGTATCTTCAGAAGCGCAGCTGCTGTTAGTGATGCTGTTGAATTTGCTGTTACTGCTACTGGTGTTACTGTTATTGCTGTTTGTAATAACAATGTTGTTGTTGCTGCTACTGTTGCCGCAATTGATGTTGCTATTGCGACCGATGTTGCAGCTGCTGTAATATTGCTGTTCTCGTTGCTGTAGTTGATGTTCTGTTGCTGCTACTCCTGCTGTTGTTTTTGCTGTTGCTGCTGTTATTGATTATGTTTTTGGTTGCTGTTGTTTCTTCTGTTGATATTGGTGTTCTTGATGATCCTTTTGCTTTTGCTGTCGCTGCTATTTATATTATTGCTTTTGCTGTTACTGTTGGCTCTGTTATTGGTGCTGCTATGGCTGTTGTTGATATTGCTGATATTGTTGCTACTTCTGCTGTTGTGTTTATTGTTGCTGCTGCTGTTGCTATTGCCTCTGCTTTTGCTCATGTTGTTGCTATTGCTGCTGGTGTTGATGTTATTACTGTTGCTCTTACTGTTGCTGTTGCTATTAACGTTATTTTTCTTGCCGTAGCTAAGGTTGTTGCTCTTGATCAGGTTGCTATTGGCGTTTTGGTTATTGTTACTGCAATTGCTATTGCTGTTGTGGCTGTTGTTGCTGCTGCTGCTGCTGCCGGTCTTCTCTTTCTACGCACTTGTTAATTAATTAAAAACAGAATCATTAATCTTGTATTTAAATTCCTATAGAAGTCGTCCACCGCCTAAAGAATGGCAGGTTAGGTAAGGTTTGTCAGGAAACAGGACTAGTGTTTCCTGAGGTAAGGTTTGTCAGGAAACAGGACTAGTGTTTCCTGAGGTAAGGTTTGTCAGGAAACAAGACTAGTGTTTCCTGAGGTAAGGTTTGTCAGGAAACAGGACTAGTGTTTCCTGAGGTAAGGTTTGTCAGGAAACAGGACAAGTGTTTCCTGAGGTAAAGTTTGTCAGGAAACAGGACTAGTGTTTCCTGAGGTAAGGTTTGTCAGGAAACAGGACTAGTGTTTCCTGAGGTAAGGTATGTCAGGAAACAGGACTAGTGTTTCCTGAGGTAAGGTTTGTCAGGAAACAGGACTAGTGTTTCTTGAGGTAAGGTTTGTCAGGAAACAGGGCTAGTGTTTCCTGAGGTAAGGTTTGTCAGGAAACAGGACTAGTGTTTCCTGAGGTAAAGTTTGTCAGGAAACAGGACAAGTGTTTCCTGAGGTAAGGTTTGTCAGTAAACAGGACTAGTGTTTCCTGAGATAAAGTTTGTCAGGAAACAGGACAAGTGTTTCCTGAGGTAAGGTTTGTCAGGAAACAGGACTAGTGTTTCCTGAGGTAAGGTTTGTCAGGAAACAGGACAAGTGTTTCCTGAGGTAAAGTTTGTCAGGAAACAGGACAAGTGTTTCCTGAGGTAAGGTTTGTCAGGAAACAGGACTAGTGTTTCCTGAGGTAAGGTTTGTCAGGAAACAGGACTAGTGTTTCCTGAGGTAAGGTTTGTCAGGAAACAGGACTAGTGTTTCCTGAGGTAAGGTTTGTCAGGAAACAGGACTAGTGTTTCCTGAGGTAAAGTTTGTCAGGAAACAGGACTAGTGTTTCCTGAGGTAAGGTTTGTCAGGAAACAGGACTAGTGTTTCCTGAGGTAAAGTTTGTCAGGAAACAGGACTAGTGTTTCCTGACGATGGTCTTAGTCATATGATGACCCACAGCTGCAGTTTTTGGTCTAGAATGGTAGGTAATTAGGTTTGATCCAAGGAAGGGGGTGGTAGCTCCTGTTCCTTCGATCAAGAACCCTTAACAGCAGTCGTTGGAGTAGAGGGAAGATGAAAATTAGAAGGGAAAGTGAGAAGGAGAAGGAATAAGAGGAGAGGAGCAGGCGAAGAGGTGAAGCGAGGAGGAGGTGAAGGAAGCAAAAACACGAAGAAAGAAAAGGGAGGAATAGGAGAGAAAGAGAAGGGGGAGGGAAGGAGAAATAGAAGGGAGAAGAGAGAACGACGAAGAGGATGTGCGGGAGGATAGAGAGGACAAGAAAGTGGAATAGAAGAGAACGGGTGGGATAGGAAAAGAAGAGGAAAAGAGGGAGGAAGAGGAGAGGAGGAACGGGTTGGATAGGAGATGAAGAGGAAGAGGAGGGAGGAGAATAATGAAAGTGAGGAGGGGAAATGATGGAGGGCGGAGAGGGAGAACTGAAGACAAATACAGAGAGATAAAATTAATTATTATTGTTGTTGTTTTTCTACTACTACTTCCTCTTCTCATTATTGTTATTATTATTATTATATGTATAAACATCCGCTAAAACTAGTGTGTGTCAAGAGAAAGGGAGAGGAAGAAGAAGGAAAGAAAAAGAGGAGAGGATGAAATAGGAGAATATAAGGAAAAGAGAGCAGGGTGGGAGTAAAATAAAATAGAGAGAATGAGGAGGAGAACATAGAGAGCGGGAGAGAAGACGGGTGGAATAGAGGGAGAGGGAGAGGATGGGGATAGTGGGAGAGGCAGGGAGACGTTACCATAACAACCAGCCGCGGTCAACAGATGCTGGAGTCTGCGTGAGCCTTGCCTCCCTTGTCGTGTTGTTTGGGGATAAAGATTTTGTTTAATCTACATCTATGGCGGTACACAGGTGCGTAGCCTAGTTCACTGTGGGGCTACCGGTAGCCTAGTACTCTGTGAGGCCACCTGTAGCCTAGTATTCTGTGAGACTACCTGTAGCTACTACAGTATGCGACTACCTTTAGCCCTAATTCTCTGTGGGGAAGCACTTGTAGCTTCTAATTCAAATTCTTTATTTCTAGTAATATTCAGAGTGGGGTGTACTTATAGTAATGTACATTTTATGAAGTAGATATTACAAGATGGCCAATAACATGCCTAGGTATGCCTAGGCTTTTCAGGCAGTCTTATGATAGGTCTTACTCAATAGTGACACAATGATTGTACTGATAGTAAGGTTAGGTAATTGTAGTGATTAACTAGGTTTATAAAATTGAGGTACTGAAATTCAAACATTTAAGAATTAAACAATTAGTTTAAAGAATTTAACAATTAGTTTATGTATTAATGGTAAAGGTGATGTATTGGCATAATACCGTTTCTATATTGGAGTGTCTTAGGCAAACTTATTCTATATTGGAGTGTCTTAGGCAAACTTATGATTAGCTTAAGAATTATGAAGCAATAGTTGTATTAGAATTTTGGTTAGTCATGTGAAATTAAGGGGAATCATAGATATCAGTAAGTGTCTTTTGCTGTGGATATGTGCAAGATAAAGTAGTTTTCATGTGGTTAGCTTAGTACGTTCTGGGGAGTACTTGTAGCCTAGTACACTGTGGGGGAGTACTTGTAGCCTAGTACATTGTGGAGGAGTACTTGTAGCCTAGTACACTGTGAGAGAGTACTTGTAGCCTAGTACATTGTGGAGGAGTACTTGTAGCCTAGTACACTGCGGGAGAGTATTTGTAGCCTAGTACACTGTAAGGGAGTACTAATAGCCTAGTACTCTGTGGGGGAGTTCTTGTAGCCTAGTACATTGTGGGGAAGTACTTGAAGTCAAGTACGCTGTGAGGGAGTACTTGTAGCCTAACACACCATGGGGAAGTACTTGTAACCTAGTACACTGTGGCTAGTACACTGTGAGGGAGTACCCTTAGCCTAGTACACCATGTACCTGGAGTCGCTACCAGAGGTCAGCGCCCCCGTGTCCCGGTCCAAGACCAGGCTTCCTGAATGCTGGCCTGATCGATCAAGTTGTTAGTTCCCTCCATCCATAGTCCAACGTATGCACCACAACCCGGCTGATCAGGAAATGTCTTGAGGAATCTGTTGAATTCTCTCTTGAAGACAGCTTGGGGTTTGTTGGTAATCCTTCTTAAGCGTGGTCCCTTAAGTCTTATTGAGTGCGCTCACTGTACTCATCGCTTCCCTGCTTTTCATTAGAGATATCCTGAACTGTCTGCCAAGCCTCTTGTGTTCATAAGTAGTGATTTCGGTGTGCAAGTTTGGGACCAATCCTTACAATATCTTCAAGGTGTAGATTATAATGTATAAGGAGCACAGTTCTAGGGACTTCAAGCATCCCCAGAAATTGAGGTGCTAGACTGGCTTTATACGAAATGTAAAGGTTCTCTGTACATTTTCCAGCTTTGCAGTTTCGCTTGTATTGAAGGAAGCCATTAGTACACAGCAATATATTGCAGCCTAGAGAGAATGAGTGACTTGAAGAGTATCATCGTTGGCTTTTCATCTCTTGTTTTGAACGTTCAAGTTACCCAACCTAGCATTTTGCTTGCAGTTGCAATAATAATATTGCTGTGTTCCATGAACGTGAGATCTTCTGACTTAATAAGTACCAGGTCTCTCACGCTTGACTTACATTCTATTGAGTGGTTTGAGTTTGTCTTGTACTCTGATCTTGTTTTTATTTCCTCCATTTTCCATTGACTTAGTAACTAAAATTTGTCCTCATGAGCATCATATTGTCGTCGGTAGCCCACTAGAAGTAGTCTTGGTTTATATCAGCTTGAAGACTCTCTCTAGTATCGTCAGCAAAGGAAGATACAGTGCTATGATTTATCTCTATCTGTGTCAGAAATGATAATGAGGAAGAGCTTTTCACTATAGCAGCCACTGATTTCACTTTGCTTGCTATTACTCTTTGGGTTGTATTTGTTACAAACCTTCTCAGTTATTCCCTTTTCACGCATATTTTGTGTAATTGTCACAATGGATGCGCTTGTCAAAGGCTTTTACAAAGTTATTGCATACTACATCTGTATTTTGCTAGTCTTCACTTGCATCTGAGACCATATTGCAATGGTCTAGCAATTGCGGAAGGCAGGAGTGACCTGTTCTGAACTCATGTTGACCTGGGTTGTACAACTGACCCAGTTCTGTGTGATTGGTAATATAGCTTCTTAAAACCATTTCAAAGATCTTGATAAGGTGATACGTCTAGATTTTTTATTCATTCCTTTACTATCCCTTTGTGGAGTGAGGGATTACCAGTGGTTTTTAATGACTGAGATGATTCCAGTGTCTAGGTTTTAGAAAGAACGCACATGATAGGGGTTTCTTGCAATTCTTGATGAATATCGAGTTCCACGAGTTTGGGCCTAGGGCGGAGTGAATAGGCATGCAATCATTGGTTTCCATGAAGTCAAGTGGAGTTAGAGTTTTATGAGAGATAGGGAGATGTCTGCAACCTTTTGTATCTCATTTATGAATAACTCGTCTGGGTTGTCAATCTTTAACCTGATTAGTGGCTCACTGAATACTGAGTCGCATTGGGAATTAAGCATTATGCTTAATTCCCAATGCGAGGGAAGTGTATGTCGCATCTCCTTTTAATCAAAGGCCCGATACTAGATATTTTTTCCCCGGATTTTGCATATGAGAATAAGTATTTTGGATTCCTCTCAATTTCCCTCATGGCGTTCAGTTTCCTCTGTCTCCTGGGCTCTGTATGATGTAGTCAATTTGAGCTCAACGTTTTCTAATTCTCAAGCCAGTGTAACTTTTCTTTATTCAGAGAGTCTGGTGCTTTTGGGGAGCTCAAAGGGTGTACCTGTAGCCTAGTACACTGTAGACTACCTTTAGGAAAGTACACAGTGGGGCGAAGGGGTACCTTTAGGGGAGTACACAGTTGGGCTACCTTTAGGAGAGTACATAGTGTGGCTTGGGGGTACCTTTAGGAGAGTACATAGTTGGGCTACCTTTAGGAGAGTATACAGTGGGGTTTGAGGGTACCTTTAGGAGAATATACAGTGGGGCTACCTTTAGCATAGTACACTGTGGTCTACCTTGAGGACAGTACAGTGGGGCTACCTTTAGCATAGTACACACTGTGTACTACACAGTGGGCTACCCTGAGGACAGTACACAGTGGGGCTACCTTTAGCATTGTACACTGTGGGAGTTCGAGTATGCTAGTGCACTGTGGGGCAATCTGTAGTAAATTGAGGGATTACCTGTGGCCTAGTACACATTGGGGTTACTTGTGGCCTAGTACACATTGGGATTACCTGTGGCCTAGTACACATTGGGATTACCTGTGACCTAGTACACAGTGGGATTACCTGTGGCCTAGTACACTGTGAGATTATCTGTGGCCTAGTATGGGATTATCTATGGCCTAGTACACTGTGGGAATATCTGTGACCTAGTACACTGTGGGATTACATGTGGCCTAGTACACAGTGGGATTATCTGTGGCCTAGTACACACTGGGATTATCTGTGGCCTAGTACACATTGGGACTCCCTGTGACCTAGTACACACTGGGATTACCTGTGACCTAGTATACACTGGGATTACCTGTGGCCTAGTATACTGTGGGTTTATATGTGGCCTAGTACTCTGTGGGATTACCTGTAGCCTAGAACATAGTGGGTCTACCTGTAACCTAGTACATTCTGTAGCCTAGTACACTATGGAGTACCTGCAATCTAGTATATTGTGCAGGTACCCGTAGCCTAGTGCATTGTGGGGGTACCTACAGTCTAGTACATTGTGGGGGTATCTGTAGCTTAATACATTGTGGAGCTACCTGTATCCTAGTACAATGTAGGGATACCTGCAACCTAGTGCACTATCGGAGAATATGCGGCCTAGTACACTGCGAGGGAGGGGATGGTACTTGCAGCCTAGTATACTTTAGGGCTACTTATAGCCTAGTATACTCTGTGGTACCTGTAGTCTAGTACACGTTGGGAGTATCTGCAGCCTAGTACATGTGGGGTCACTTGTATCTTAGTACAGTGAGGGGGGGCCATTTGCAGCCTAATACAATATGGTGCTACCTGTAACTTAGTAATTTGAAGGGATACCTGCAGCCTAAAAGAATGTGGAACTACCTGCAGCCTAGAACACGATGGGAATACCTGTAGCCCAGTACACTCTTAGGATTACCTGAAACCTAGTATACCCTCGGGATTGTGGTAACTAGCCTAGTACACCGTGTGGGTAGTGGTGCTGCAGTTTAGTATACCGTGTGAGTAATTGTACTTGTAGCCTAGTACACTGAGTGGTTATTCCTGTCTCCTTGTACATTGGGGGATACTGGTAACTGAAACCTAATACATTGTGGGAGAGGTGGTGGTAACTGAAGCGTAGTACACTGTGTGAATGGTGGTAACTGTATCCTAGTGCACTGTGGGGTGGTACCTGTAGGCCAGGGTTACTCAATTGGCGCCCCGTGGTCCGAATCCGGACCTTATGAGTGATGTAGTTGGACCGCGGGCTTCAGGATAAAGCTTAGTTAAATAACAGCTGTTACCACGTTCAGGATCAGGTGGAATACAAGAGCGGGATTAATACATTATTCTATCTGCATGGAATGCATACACAGACTTTCCTCAAGGATCAAAACAGTGTGAAAGCAAAGGCATTTTCTGATTTTTTTCGAAGATGACAAGAAAATGGAGAGTGTTGGATTTTGGGCAGACATAATGTCACATCTGAACGATCTTAACGTTAAAGTGCAAAGGGAAAAACACACGATCTTCAACATGATCTCAACAATTCGAGCTTTCCAGAAGAAATTAGAATTTTCGCTAACGATGTTCCGAGCCAACTTTTACATTTCCCCAGAGTTTTGGAGCAACGTTATGATGAAACAGATACTAAATATGTCTATTTCATTGAGAAGCTGTTCCAAAATTTCAAGTTACGCTTTGATGACTGTTCATGGAACACAGTTGCTGGTGTTGGTTCAAAACCCCTTTCTTGTGGCGGATATCACAGAGTTCTCAGTCGAATCAAAACAAGCCTTCAAATGGGTAGATGCTGCAAAAATTCAACTGGAACTCATTGACGTGCAAGAGAATGTGACGCTGAGCCAAGTACTCTGTGATTGTGCACCAGAAACATTTTGGTCAAAAGGAAGGATCCCCTGCGAATTTTCCCACGTTTCACAGATTCTCACAATGTTTGGGTCCACACCTACTGCTACCAGTCTGCGTTCTCGACTATGAACTTGGTGAAGAACAAGTTCCACTCTTGTATGACCAGTGAACACCTCCACCACTGTCTTCCACTAGCTATTATTAGTGCCAAGATTTCGGGAATTAACACGAAGCAAGAAGTGTCATTTCTCTCACTAAACAAACACAACAGTACACAGACAAATACACAAAACAAAGACAACTTACCTACAGTCATACACATTACATCAGTCTTGTTCATCTTTACATGTTAAAATTCGGAATTTAAAAAAAAATAAAACTTCAAATCCTGTTGTAGTGTAATTTTTATTATATACCATTTTGTTAATCAGTATATGTATATTAATTTTTCAGTTTGAAAACTCCACTTAAACCAATTTGAGTAAAAAAAAAAATCCAAAACTTGCTCGATATAATGTAAAAATTATTTTTTCCCTAATTATCTTCATATTTTGTAAATTTTAATAAGACGAGGACTGAAAATGAAGTTCATAGAAAATGATGAGTACACTGACCTATACTCGGATTTGTTTTTTTCATGATTGCATGTAAAAAAATGTATCCGGACCTTTTCATTCATTGGTACTTGTCCAAGTGGATTTTTGCTCATAGTAGTTGAGTAGTCCTGTTGTTGGCTATTACACAATGGGGCGGTAGCACATGTATTCTAGTACACTGTGTTGGTTCCCATAGCTTTGTATACCGTCGGGAGTAGTGTGGGTATCTATAGCCTAGGTGAGCACCAGTAGCCTAAAGCCCTTTGTTAAGGTAGTGGTGCCTGGAGCCTAGCCTAGTATACTGATGGGGTGGTACCTCTAGCATGTAACACTATGTTGTAACATGCTAGACAGGGCGGTGGTACTTCATGACTTAGACCAACACTGTGGGGGTGGTGGTACTTCAAGATTCATACCAACAGACTTCATAACTGTGACCATCTCTCGTAATAATCAGTGTGTCTATGCATTTTTTAGTAAGAGAGATAAGATAAAATTGTAATTAGTTATGTAAACTGTCGAGTTTTATCAATAATTTGATTATTGCGCTGAATATCTTAATTGTTGTGATAAGTTATGTTTAAAGCGATCATTATGGCTCAAATGTTTGCCCTAACAATAATTACTTCTCATGTTTACATTATGCATGACTTTCAAATCTTTACATTGACCATAATTACTACAGAAGTTTACACTGAACGTAAGGACAAAAACGTTTTCACTGAAAATAACTGTAATTGTTTACGATGAACATAACTGAACATATGGATCGTAAATATTTACACTGAACATGCCGACCACAAATGTTTATAGTGGACAGATTGACTATAAATATTTACAATGAATATAATCACTGCAAATATATAATTTACCACTACTACTACTACTAATCCTACTAATCCTACTACCTACAACTGATTATAACAATAACAAGAACAACAACAACAACAAAATAATAATAATAATAATAATAATAATAATAATAAAATAATAATAATAATAATAATAATAATAATCATGATAAAAAGAGCGATCGGGAGGGCGACCATGGAGGTGGGTGGATAGGGGATGAAGAAGCGGACGGTTGGTTGGTTGGTCAGACAGATAAGCAGTCAGTTAGAGGGGCGGTCAGGCAAGCAGACAGGTGAGCGGTTAGACGGGTTGGTTGTAAGGCAGGCAGACGGACGATCACGCAGGCTTTCAGGCAGGTAGGCAGACGGGTCAGTCAGGTAGGCGGGTGGTCAGGCGGGCGGGTGAGCGGTCGATAAGTTAGGCAGACAGGTAGATTGATAAAGGAGCAGTCAAATTTACAATTATTCAGACAAGCAGATTGCAAGCAAGCAGAGAGAAGCTTATAAGCAAGCAGAGAGACAAGCATATAAGCAAGCAGACAAACAAGTTTATAAGCAAGCAGAGAGACAAGCATATAAGCAAACAGGGAGACAAGAAGGCAAGCAAAGCAGGCAGGAATTCAGGTAAGCAGGCAGGAATTCAGGTAAGCAGGCAGCATGGACTAGGATCATGCAGTGGATGAGGTCCCAGGGAAGGTTCCACCTCCCTCTCCACGGCAGTTTAATATATTCACACAACTAGTCCCTCCCAATTGGAATTGCTAATCGTTATTTAATTATTCCCGCCACGTAATGCAACAACGTCTAGCTCTGGATTTCGCTGAATTATCCACAGAGACTTAGTCTTTCATCTCTGATTTCAGAGGAAAGTTTTATCGTTCGTCTCGTAATATATTTTTTTTTATCAATTTCGAAATTTCGTGGTTGTAATAAACGTTTTACCGTCGCAGAGAAAGACACTGAGTAAGGTTCCAGGAGAACCTACGATTCCCTTGAGAATTCGTAGTATCGCCCTACTTCCGGACAAAGTAATCCTCAGACCAATAAAACCCACAGTAACGACAGGACGTAAATATAATCTGCAACAATCAAAACGCGTAAAGGACATAAAGTAATCGGGAGCATCAAGCACCCAAAGTTACTGTGGAGACGTAAAAATACCACTGATGGATGGACTAGATACTCCGACGGGTGGGTCTCTAAGCTGCCTGATAGATAAACTATGGTCAGGCTGACGTGGTCGATTATTTTTCCCGGCTACTTCTTAACCGAATTATTAATTAAGCCTATAGTCATCTCTTGCGTTTAACATATTTTATAACTGGTAACCAGTTTTTCTCTGTCTCCATGCCTGAAGCCTCGGTTTTGACGCTTCTCTTGTGGGTGCTAAACGAAAAAGGGTTAAAAGGAATACAACTAAGTTTTACCCCAGCAAGACGCTTTTTAAAATGCGGTGGAACATTTTCACTCTGGTATTGACGCGTCTTCATTTTTCTATAATTCACTCCAGGCTCTCGGTTCCATTTTCTATGCACGTTGGATAGATGGAGAATCAATCAGTAATTTTTAAGTATTTTTTCTAATGCAGAATCAGAAATTTATTTACGAAAACATAATGCACTGGCAAGTAAACTGAATGCGTTTAGCAAATTCTAAACGTAATCACTCCATCGAATTGTTGCCTTCGTTCATTACAAATTCTCATCACACTGAAAACTGACTTAAATGGGACGATAACTATAATCAGTTAGTGGTTGCCGGTTTGGTCTGGGTTTCTCTACAGAAACATGTGATAGAGTCCCAGTTAGAGCCCATCATGAAGAGTCTCATGATTCTGGTTGGGGACACCTTTGTGATCCTGTGTGGAGCAACAGACTAAAATGATGACTTGATTATATATATATATATATTAATATATATATATATATATATATATATATATATATATATATATATATATATATATATATATATATACTGTATATATATGTATATTATGTCCGAATAGGTAAAACTTACGATTTTGACTTGAATAGCAGTGCTCTTCTTGCTGAATAAGGCAAGCGAAAATTTGTGTATGCAATAATATAGCAAAAATCATTCTGAACCTTACGAAATAGATATATTTCATTGTGTTTGTTTATTATTAAATTATTATAAACTTATCTAAAATATATTTAGCTGGATTAGTCTAAATTAAATTGCGCTTGTTATAATAAGGGTAGGTAAGTATTCTAAGGTTCTTATGGTGCAAAATTATTATTTTTTACATTAAAATAAATGAAAAATATATATCATGAAACGTATAAAAGAAAAATTTAGAAAAGACTTAATTTTCAATGAGTTTTTGCTAATTGACCAATTTACCTATATATATATATATATATATATATATATATATATATATATATATATATATATATATATATATATATATATATATATATGCTGAATTCGCAAGAGCAGGCGAAATATTCACAAACACTGATCTCTGGCCGACGGAGACTCGAACTTACGAACCTCATGACAAGGTACGCAGTGCTTTACCGACAGTACCACATTGGTCCAATACCTTGGCGTCCAGCTCACGCTAGACGTTGATCCAAGGCAGCCATCTTTCAGGCAGGTGGCTTACAGCTTTTCATCTCATCCCCTGCATGCATCGACACAACTAGAGATTTTTACAATGCTAGGAATTCGCAAAGCACTGCGTACCTTGTCACAAGGTTCATAGGTTCGAGTCTCCGTCGGCCAGAGATCAGTGTTTGTGATATATATATATATATATATATATATATATATATATATATATATATATATATATTGTGTGTGTGTGTGTGTGTATGTGTGTGTGTGTATGTGTATGTGTGTATGTGTGTGTATGTGTATGTGTGTGTGTGTGTGTGTGTGTGTGTGTGTGTAATCAGATTCTACCCTCGTTCTCTGTGCCATGCTTTCACATTTTCTTGCGAAATTTGTCCTGTTATTTTTAATTTTCCATGGAATTCAAATGCAGTCAGTTACCCTGACCAAACTTCTATAACTGTAAAAACTGAGAGGGAGGGGAATGAGTTAGAGAGAGAGAGAGAGAGAGAGAGAGAGAGAGAGAGAGAGAGAGAGAGAGAGAGAGAGAGAGAGAGAGAGAGAGAGAGAGAGAGAGAGAGTACATCAGACGAGTTTAGATATTAGCGCGAGTCAGAGGGAAGGCTGCGAGAGGGTGGCAGAAGTTATAGTAACAGTAGTACAACTGTCGTCAGATGGGTTGGGTTTAAGAAGGACCGGTTAGCATAAAGTTACAGAGGTGTCCAAAATGGTCAATATCCTGTTGATCAACAGTTTAGATATGGTGTAAGTGCCAGACTGTTGATTGACTGTGTTACTGAGGGCAGTTAAGGTAGCCTCTATACACTTTCATCGTCGTCAGTCTTCTTCCTAACCTGGCTTCATTAAACTTCCAAAGGTGTTCACATTCCATCACAAGTCCGGCAGCTGTATCATTACTAAACTATTAATCGACAGGATATTGTCCATTTTATAAAGACCTCTGTAAGGTGATGCTGTCATGCGCTTCTCTTCACAGTTCACTACTGCTACTACTACTACTATCACTACTACTACTACAACCACTACTACTACCACTACTACTACTACTACCACTACTACTACTACTACCACCACTACTACTACTACTACCATTACTACTACTACTACCACTAATATTTCTACTACCACTACTTCTACTACTACTGCCACTACTACTACTACTACCACCACTACTACTGCTACTACTACTACTACCACTACTACTACTACCACCACTACTACTACTACCAGTACTACTACTACTGCTACTACTACTACTGCTACTACTACTACCACCACTACTACCACCACTTCTACTACTACTACTACTACTATCACAACTACTACTGCTACTACTACTACTTTTTTATATATTTTATTTAAGACAACGTCATATATACATTGCAGTACAAAGTACTACTACTACTACTACTACCCCTTCTTGGGGAGGACTTAAGAAGATATTCGTCGCGAAACGTTTTCTTTAAATACAGTGGACCCTCGGAAATCGAACACCCCAATTCGCCCTTTTATGTAAGTTTATTATTGTAAGTGCTTTTATAGGTGTATTTTTGGGGGTCTGAAACGGACTAATCTAATTTACATCATTCCTTATGGGAATAAATTCGTTTGGTAACAGCACTTGAACAGCATTCTGGAATGAAGAATGTTCGATTTCCGGGGGTCCACTTATCCTGAACTATACCGAGGTGTCGCTTTCCTCATTTTGTCGGTATCACCATACCTATTGCTTTCATGGGAAACACAGTTACCATAGAACTTGGAAGTCCACACCGAAGTTTCTCTTGAGAAGAACAATCTACTTCTACCTTAAATAAGGACTAGCGTGTACTATCTAGGTGTGAGCGTCAGTGACAGAAAAGAAGAAGGCTCTCTGTGCATCCTCCACTCAATCCGATCACTACCGGCTTTATAGCAGTGTAGAAAAAAAATTCCATACTCCGTTGGAAAAATGGTGTGAAATTTACAGGAGAGATGGAGCTGGATGTAAGAGGTAGGCTACGACTTCCCCCACAGTATTTATTGTTGTTTCTGTTTTAAACTGCTGGTGTTGCTCTACTGCCACTCCGAGAACCGTGTGTACCTACGTGTGGTTCTACTTTGGGTTACCACTATTTCTGCTACCATTACTATTAGTAACTCTTTTGCCAAAAGAGAGAGAGGTAGATAGATAGATAGAGAGAGAAAAAAAAAGAAATAAAGAGAGAGAAAGAGGACACTCTAAGACAGGCATAGTACTGATCAAAGTGCACTAACAGAGTTGACCATAAAGGAATCATCTTCATGGACTTAGTTCCGATGGTTGCTATGGTAACATCTCAGCTGGCTGCCTTCTCGTGCTAGAACGTCTCTGCCGCCTCTCTCCAACCTCCTCTTACTTTTCCTCCTCTTTCATCTCTATACCCTCATCATCCCTCTACTCGTTCAATCGTCCTCTTTTTCTCTTTTCCTCGTTACATACTAAGTATTTTTCTGATTGTAACTTGATTATTCAATCTAATGTCAGCATGATTGTTCCAACCTTATGTTTAACCATGTTTAACCTATAATGTTTAACCTATAATGTTTAACCTATAATGTTTAACCTATAATGTTTAACCTATAATGTTTAACCTATAATGATTAACCTATAATGTTTAACCTAAAATGTTTAACCTATAATGTTTAACCTATAATGTTTAACCTATAATGTTTAACCTATAATGTTTAACCTATAATGTTTAACCTATAATGTTTAACCTATAATGTTTAACCTATAATGTTTAACCTATAATGTTTAACCTATAATGTTTAACCTATAATGTTTAACCTATAATGTTCAACCTTAAGAGGAATCTGTTCGACATAATGTTGAATCTGATTGTTCAACTTAATATTTAATTTGTGTGCTCAACATAATGTTTAAGCTGCTGTTGAGCCTCATATGTAAGCTCTATGTTTAACCTAATTGTTCCCTATAATTTTTAAGCTTACTGTCTTACTCTTCACTCTAATATTTAGTCTGACTCTTCACTCGATCCTTTTACTTAAATCTAGACACTTCATGGCAATTTTTAATCTGACTGTCCATTGTTTTTACCTGAATGTTTATTGTAATGTTTAATATGTGTGTTTAAATTAATTTATAGCGATGTTTCAATGTCATTATATGCATTTTCATTTTTCAGTCATTATCAACAGGCTTTAAGCTTTTATTTTTTCATCTTCCAGAGAGCGAGAGTCAAGGTTCTGTTCATGTTCTCGTATATTAGATGATGGTGAGTATGTATCATTATCATCATGATTACCAACGCTAATTATTACTGTCATTATCACCTCACTATTAACATCTTCACTACCTTCTCGAACCCATCCTCATTTAATCGTCATCATTTTCATCTGTGTTACCATAATTATCAACCATCTCTATCATCATATTTCATTATCACCACTGTCATTTTCAATAGCGTTTCTACACTCACCATCCAAATCCTCACTCTCACCATCCTATTCAGTCTACAGCCGCTGGAAGGTCATCCCTCACCAGTACTCAGTAGAGGAGTTCCTCGGGCAAGCTGTGGTTGTATCGTGTTATCTAGTGAGCACACTGACAGCGGTGTCAGTGAATAGGTTTATACAGCAGGGCGGCCGTGCATGGCTAGATTAAAGCCTCGAGTAATTAAAACCATTAACATATGCATCAAGGAAATTAGGTTAAATATTAAATAAGCAGGTGCGGATTACATGAATTTTTAAGCACTGCATTGAGAGAGATAGAGAGAGAGAGAGAGAGAGAGAGAGAGAGAGAGAGAGAGAGAGAGAGAGAGAGAGAGAGAGAGAGAGAGAGAGAGAGTTTATTCAGTTCTGAGAGATCTGAGGTAACGTTAAAGGGGTTATAAACACCATTTTTTGTATACATAATTTAATATTTTTTAGTATAGTCAGGGTGAATGAACGTGTTTCCTCCTAAGAGGAATAATATTTTCCAAGAAAATTTTCAGCTTAGTTAAACTATACATGTTGTAGTAAATGATTTGTTGCATTTTCTACACATGAATGATTTTTTTTGGTTATTTAATATTAAGTACATGTACGTAGCACTTTTGTGAAGCTTGAGTGTCCATCTCTCCCAGGCTTGTCTCAGTATCTCTCCCAGTCTTGTCTCAGTATCTCTCCCAGTCTTGTCTCAGTATCTCTCCCAGTCTTGTCTCAGTATCTCTCCCAGTCTTGTCTCAGTATCTCTCCCAGTCTTGTCTCAGTATCTCTCCCAGTCTTGTCTCAGTATCTCTCCCAGTCTTGTCTCAGTATCTCTCCCAGCCTTGTCTCAGTATCTCTCCCAGTCTTGTCTCAGTATCTCTCCCAGTGTTGTCTCAGTATCTCTCCCAGTGTTGTCTCAGTATCTCTCCCAGTCTTGTCTCAGTATCTCTCCCAGTGTTGTCTCAGTATCTCTCCCAGTCTTTCTCTCAGTATCTCTCCCAGTCTTGTCTCAGTATCTCTCCCAGTCTTGTCTCCCTATCTCTCCCAGTCTTGTCTCACTATCTCTCCCAGTCTTGTCTCAGTATCTCTCCCAGTCTTGTCTCAGTATCTCTCTCAGTCTTGTCTCAGTATCTCTCCCAGTCTTGTCTCCGTATCTCTCCCAGTCTTGTCTCAGTATCTCTCCCAGTCTTGTCTCAGTATCTCTCCCAGTCTTGTCTCAGTATCTCTCCCAGTCTTGTCTCAGTATCTCTTCCAGTGTTGTCTCAGTATCTCTCCAAGTCTTGTCTCAGTATCTCTCCCAGTCTTGTCTCAGTATCTCTCCCAGTGTTGTCTCAGTGTCTCTCCCAGTCTTGTCTCAGTATCTCTCCCAGTCTTGTATCCAGTTCTCTCCCAGTCTTGTCTCAGTATCTCTCCCAGTGTTGTCTCAGTATCTCTCCCAGTCTTTCTCAGTATCTCTCCCAGTCTTGTCTCAGTATTCTCAAAGTCTTGTCTCCTATCTCTCCCAGTCTTGTCTCATATCTCTCCCAGTCTTGTCTCAGTATCTCTCCCAGTCTTGTCTCAGTATCTCTCCAGTCTTGTCTCAGTATCTCTCCCAGTCTTGTCTCCGTATCTCTCCCAGTCTTGTCTCCGTATCTCTCCCAGTCTTGTCTCAATATCTCTCAGTCTTGTCTCAGTATCTCTCCCAGTCTTGTCTCAGTATCTCTCCCAGTCTTGTCTCAGTATCTCTTCCAGTGTTGTCTCAGTATCTCTCCAAGTCTTGTCTCAGTATCTCTCCCAGTCTTATCTCAGTATCTCTCCCAGTGTTGTCTCAGTGTCTCTCCCAGTCTTGTCTCAGTATCTCTCCCAGTCTTGTATCAGTATCTCTCCCAGTCTTGTCTCAGTATCTCTCCCAGTCTTGTCTCAGTATCTCTCCCAGTCTTGTATCAGTATCTCTCCCAGTCTTGTCTCACTATCTCTCCCAGTCTTGTCTCAGTATCTCTCCCAGTTTTGTCTCAGTATCTCCCCCAGTCTTGTCTCAGTATCTCTCCCAGTCTTGTCTCAGTATCTCTCCCAGTGTTGTCTCAGTATCTCTCCCAGTGTTGTCTCAGTGTCTCTCCCAGTCTTGTCTCAGTATCTCTCCCAGTCTTGTATCAGTATCTCTCCCAGTCTTGTCTCAGTATCTCTCCCAGTCTTGTCTCAGTATCTCTCCCAGTCTTGTATCAGTATCTCTCCCAGTCTTGTCTCAGTATCTCTCCCAGTCTTGTCTCAGTATCTCTCCCAGTCTTGTCTCAGTATCTCTCCCAGGCTTGTCTCAGTATCTCTCCCAGTCTTGTCTCAGTATCTCTCCCAGTCTTGTCTCAGTATCTCTCCGAGTCTTGTCTCAGTATCTCTCCCAGTCTTGTCTCAGTATCTCTCACCGGTCTTGTCTCAGTATCTCTCCCAGTCTTGTCTCAGTATCTCTCCCAGTCTTGTCTCAGTATATCTCCCAGTCTTGTCTCAGTATCTCTACCAGTCTTTCCTCAGTATCTCTCCCAGTCTTGTCTCAGTATCTCTCCCAGTCTTGTATCAGTATCTCTCCTAGTCTTGTCTCAGTATCTCTCCCAGTCTTGTCTCAGTATCTCTCCCAGTCTTGTCTCAGTATCTCTCCCAGTCTTGTCTCAGTATCTCTCCCAGTCTTGTCTCAGTATCTCTCCCAGTCTTGTCTCAGTATCTCTCTCAGTCTTGTCTCAGTATCTCTCCCAGTCTTGTCTCAGTATCTCTCCCAGTCTTGTCTCCCTATCTCTCCCAGTCTTGTCTCAGTATCTCTCCCAGTCTTGTCTCAGTATCTCTCCCAGTCTTGTCTCAGTATCTCTCCCAGTCTTGTATCAGTATCTCTCCCAGTCTTGTCTCAGTATCTCTCCCAGTTTTGTCTCAGTATCTCTCCCAGTCTTGTCTCAGTATCTCTCCCAGTCTTGTCTCACTATCTCTCCCAGTCATGTCTCAGTATCTCTCCCAGTCTTGTCTCAGTATCTCTCCCAGTCTTGTCTCAGTATCTCTCCCAGTCATGTCTCAGTATCTCTCCCAGTCTTGTCTCAATATCTCTCCCAGTCTTGTCTCACTATCTCTCCCAGTCTTGTCTCAGTATCTCTCCCAGTCTTGTCTCAGTATCTCTCCCAGTCATGTCTCAGTATCTCCTCCAGTCTTGTCTCAGTATCTCTCCCAGTCTTGTCTCAGTATCTCTCCCAGTCTTGTCTCAGTATCTCTCCCAGTCTTGTCTCAGATCTCTCCCAGTCTTGTCTCAGTATCCTCCATCTTGCTCAGTATTTAGTCTCTAGTATCTCTCCCAGTCTTGTCTCAGTATTCTCCCAGTCTTGTCTCAGTATTCTCCCAGTCTTGTCTCAGTATCTCTCCCAGTCTTGTCTCAGTATTCTCCCAGTCTTGTATCAGTATCTCTCCCAGTCTTGTCTCAGTATCTCTCCCAGTCTTGTCTCACTATCTCCCAGTCATGTCTCAGTATCTCTCCCAGTCTTGTCTCAGTATCTCTCCAGTCTTGTCTCAGTATCTTCCAGTCTTGTCTCAGATTCTCCCAGTCTTGTCTCAGTATTCTCCCAGTCTTGTCTCAGTATCTTCCCAGTCTTGTCTCAGTATCTTCCCAGTCTTGTCTCAGTATCTTCCCAGTCATGTCTCAGATCTCTCCAGTCTTTCTCAGATTCTCCAGTCTTGTCTCAGTATCATCCCAGTCTTGTCTCAGTATCTCTCCAGTCTTTCTATATACTCTCTCCCAGTCTTGTATCAGATCCTCCCAGTCTTGTCTCAGTATCTCTCCCAGTCTTGTCTCAGTATCTCTCCCAGTCTTGTCTCAGTATCTCTCCCAGTCTTGTCTCACTATCTCTCCCAGTCATGTCTCAGTATCTCTCCCAGTCTTGTCTCAGTATCTCTCCCAGTCTTGTCTCAGTATCTCTCCCAGTCTTGTCTCAGTATCTCTCCCAGTCATGTCTCAGTATCTCTCCCAGTCATGTCTCAGTATCTCTCCCAGTCTTGTCTCAGCCGGAGTACCACACTTCTCGGGCCACTCATAAATACAACTCTCTAGCTAGGTTTTTAATAATGACTGTATTATGGACATTTTTACCTTGTGCTAATTATACAGTATTAAGTAATCTTGAATCTGTTGTAAAATTAATTCATTATTTCCATTATACTACACACATTTTGAATTCTTAATTTTCTATTTCGTAAATTTTGATGAAAATTTAATAGTGACTCCAATTAACATTTTTAAATAGATTTTTTCTTGATTACATACCCGCGTTAAAGTAGATGAAAGGCCACTGTTAATGTTTTCTTTTCTTTTGATAATGGGGGCTTGATAAATAGCCAAACACAAAATGATGAAAATATTAAATGAGAAAATGTTGACAAACAAATACAAACCTTTAGCCATGCGGCTGTGCAGTCAAAAATGCCGCTCTAATGCAAATTCAAAAGAGCCTTGACAAGTAATTCATGATATGTAAAATTATTATTAATTCGAAATGCCTATTTTAAATATAACTTAACTCGTCCTGCAGAAAAGCAGAGTAGATCAAGACAGAAGATATTTAAAAAAAACTCTCCATGGAAAATGCACCTTAAACGCCGCTCCTACAGGTCACTCCCGGATGTACTCATTCATACTAGCCCCCCTCCCCAGGTATTAACCAGGGTGACGTAGTGTTATTCTTACGTCAGGTGAGCTGGTTGAAGTCCCCAAAACGCTCTTAACCCTATTTATATTATTTCAAAAACGTCATACTTATATACATTTGTTTTTAAAGGAATTTGCTATAAAAATAATTAATTACACGAATCTGATAACAAATACTTAAATAATTATTTTCCGATGTCAACACACACACACACACACATACACACACACAGGAAGTGGAATAGTTTGGGAAGCGATGTAGTAGAGGCAGGATCCATACGTAGCTTTAAGAAGAGGTATGATAAAGCTCATGGAGCAGGAAGAGTGACCCATTAACGACCAGTGATGAAGCGGGACCAAGAGCTGTGACTCGACCCCTGCAACCACAACTATGTGAGTACAACTAGGATAGTACACACACACAAGGATCAGGTAATCAGGTTAAGGAAGGAAGAAGGGAAGCTCACAGAGAACGGCCAGGAAGTATGTGAAGAGATCAGCTCACGATTCAGGGAGGTATTCACAGTGGAGACAGAGAGGCTCCCAGAAAACCGAAGTGGTAGGGTGCACCACCAAGTGCTGGACACACTGCACCCAACAAATGACGAGGTGAAGAAACTGCTAGGGGAACTAGATACCTCCAAGGCGGTGGGCCCAGATAATATCTCTCCTTGGGTCCTGAAAGAGGGAGTAGACGCATTATGTGTGCCTCTAACAACATTCTTTAATAAATCTATCGAAACAGGTCAACTGCCTGAGGTGTGGAAGACAGCAAAGCAAATGTAGTCCCAATTTTTAAGAAAGGAGACAGACAGGCTGCATCAGGAACCTATTGGAGTTCTATGACAAAAGTAAGACAGTAGAGAGAGGGATGGGTAGAATGAATCTTCTTGAACTGTAAGAAGGCTTTCGACACAGTTCCACACAAGAGACTAGTTGAAAAACTAGAGGAACAGGCAGGAATAGCAGGGAAATTACTGCAATGGATCAGGGAATTTCTGACAAGAAGGAAAACAACGTGACAGTCTTTGGTGCGGTGCTGTTTCTTGTGTATGTGAATAACATGACGGAAGGGATAGAGTCAGAGGTGTCCCTGTTTGCAGGCGATGTGAAACTAATAAGGAGAATACAAGCGGAAGAGGATAAGGTAAGCCTACAAGGGGATCTGGACAAGCTGCAAGCCTGGTCTGACAAATGGCTCCTGGAGTTTAACCCCAGCAAAGTTATGAAAACTGGGGAAAGACAAAGGAGACCACAGACGCCGTACAGCCTTAGAAGTCAAAGGCTGCAAAACTCACTCAAGGAAAAAAATCTTGGGGTGAGCATCATACGAGCACATCTGCGGCGCACATCAACCAAGTAAGTGCTGCAGTATACGGGCGTCTGGGAAACCTGAGAATAGCGTTTCGACATCTAAGGAGTCATTCACAACACTGTACACCGTAGTGGAGTATGCAGCACCAGTATGGAACCCACACCTGGTCAAACACGGCAAGAAATTAGAGAAAGTGGGAATGTTTGCAACAATACTAGTCATGGAACTGAGGGGTTTATCCTACGAGGAGAGGTTAAGGGAACTCAACGTGGCATCACTGGAAGACAGAAAGGATAGGGGAGGACATAATAACAACATATAAAATACTGAGAGGAATTGACAGGGTGTATAGAGAAAGAATGTTTCAGAGAAGTGACACAGCAACAAGGGGTCACAACTGGAAGTTGAAAACTCAGATGAGTCACAGGGATGTTACGAAGTATTTCTTCAGACATAAATTTGTCAGAAAGTGGAATAATCTGGATAATGATGTAGTGGAGGCAGGATCCATACATAGCCTTAAGAAGAGGTATAATAAAGCTCATGTAGTAGAGAGACCAGTGAAGAGGCGGGACCAGGAGCTATGAATAGACCCCTGCAACCACAATTAGGTGAGTACACACACACACATGTATACACATATACATGGTACACGCCCCGATGGCATGGTGGCTAGCGCTCTTGCTTCACGCACGGAGGGCCCGGGTTCAATTCCCGGCGGGGCCGAAACATTTCGAAGTGTTTCGTACACACATATATACAACAGGCCTAGTGTCTAATCGACATGTGCCTAGGACAAAATGGTAACTAACTAACTAACACACTCTTGCTGATATCTTGATTACAAAGGATATGTTGATAAGTTACAGTTATGTATGATGACGCTTTTGACCCAAACTTCTGTTACACGCTAAAACAGTGGGTGCCTATGACGAGGATAGACTGTCTAAAATTCTAAATTATCTATGTACCAGGCTAAAAAAAAATCTCGCCATATGCCCATACCTTAAAGAACACGAAAAATATATCCTCTTGTATAATACTACCGTTGGGATGCAACCTCAGTTGCAGAATTCAGGACATGTAATAACAGTTACTGTACGTCTGTGTGCCATGGAACACACTGTTGGTGATACTCTACTGGTCATTAAGTAGGGGATGAACTTGATTTTGTAGTGTATAGTACAACATACAGTATATACCATATGCCAACAAACCGGCATGCAGTTTTATTGCTGCTGTCGCCGAGGTGCTATGATTCTGTGTCCCTTGACTGGGATTCGGCAAGCATTCAGAACGTGGGTGATTGGAAGTGGGAATTTGTTGCAAGTTACCCTCAGTTACACTGCAGTACACGATGCATTCTCTTGACAACATGATCTGTGTGAGTTAGTGATTTCTGGTGTGTGTCTCTCCTCTATCTATTCCTGAAATTTGAACAGGAATCAGTTTCAGGTTGTAACATATGTTAACATGAGTAACTCATTTACATATAAAATTCCTTGCAGATAAGTTATCTCTAGCTACGTACAAATAAATAAAGTTGTTTGATATGTCATAAATATTCCAGAAAAAAACGGCTGGGGGCCGAGACATAAAATTAAACGAAAAAGTTATAATTTATTGCTACACACTTTCCATTAAACAGCATTATAGAATGTGTTAATAATGGAGATTAGTCGATTAATGGGTTACAAATTCATAGTTCATGTCAAGAAGTGGCACACTTCTAGACAGTGGGTGACATATCTACTGTTATTTTTGGCTAATTAAAGTTCTTGGTAATCTTTATCAATTTTTTTTTACACCTAAATATTCACCCTAGGGAAAATTATATGACACTATCAATATTTCATGCCACCATTTTTAATGGGAGCGTCAAGGCAAATTTCGCTTTCCACAAATGATTTTGCTTCATACCAGGTGGTTTAAACTGTACATTAAATTGTGTCCTTATTCACTGAATGAAATTTTTCTTTTCCCAGCAAAAATTATCAGAATCTTTGCTTTAAAATTCTGCCAAGTCTCAAGATTTTGCAATAATTCTTTTTTTTAAGTTAAGAGAAAGAGAAAAGTTTTATGATCTTTTCTGACTTTGATAATTTCTGTAGTAAATTTTAATTCGTTTTACAACAGAGTAGTTGCCTCTACTGATGCAGTCATTGCTTGAAGAGTGTAAGTGAATCTAGATTTGCGAATTTGTTATTACCTGGTTAAGTATCATGTTGCTTCCCTCAAACGAGGTTCCTTGATGACTGTGAGTGGTTCTTGATTCAAGGAAGTGGATCTGGTCGTCCTTTTCTTGGAGTGATCCTAATTGTCTCTTATTTTTCAAGTTCTTTATGACCCCCAGTGGATTTAGGACTCTGCTTGATGAACGTAATATGCAGTTTTGTTTGTGGACACATGTACAGTTAGGACAACAAATATTATTAGGCCTAAACTCCAGCATCAGAATGATTTTCACAGCATATTTACATGGATTTAGGGAAAAAATTAAGTAATTAGATTAACAGTTTTCATCTAATGTCTAGCAGTGGCGAATCATTTAACCCGGCAAGAGAGCCGAAGATGTGGCCAAGGATGGCCAGTCAAAGAAATAGAACACGAGAGGAATGAGATGCCTCCATTATCACGAAAAGAAATTAAGGGAGAATAAAGCAAAGGAGAAGAAAACTTCTATCAAAATGTCAACAACAACAAAAATCATAGTTCATCAGTCCCAGTTCTCTTTCCAGTGTGACTATTGTGCCTCGTGTGTTGCACTAGTAAACACAGAACTGGAATAGACGGAAATATATAGAGAGAGAGATTCGGAGAAAAATATTTTTAATGGGAAAATATCCTCTGTTTAGCCACTGCTAAAAGACCGCCTTTCCTTCCTTACGGTGACTCAGAAGTCACGTAGAGAGAAAGACAAAGAAATCATAATCAGGAAAAATTATTCAAGTTTTAGGATAACGAGAACAAATTCGTTCAGACAACGTTTGTCACAAATTATTTGCCACCGCCACCAGGAGAATGTTTAACCGGTGCGTCCTCCATAACTTCCACCTTGCTTTCTTTATCATCCATCCCCTATCCCCCTTTTCTCTCTTTCCCTTCTCTCATTTTTCTATGACTCACTTCTCTCTCTTTCCTCCTTTCCATATACCCTTCTTTCACATTCAGCTTCCGTCGACAAAAGGGTTCCAACACTACAAAAAATCTGCATTCATAAATACCCATAAATGTCATGTTTCCTTAGTGACCTACTTGGAGGAGGGAGCCGTAACACGACTTCACCCCTTCCCTCCCTCCCTCTTTCCCTCCCTCAGGAGGGGGTACACGACCTCACCCCTTCCCTCCCTCCCTCTCTTTCTCCCTCCTTCTCTCCACCAGGAAGAGGGAGTCATGACGACGTCAGCCCCCCGTCTCCTCACTCTTGAACGAGGAGAGAGCTAAACCCGATTTCACCCTCTCCATCCTTTCCTTTTTTCCCTTCCTCTCTCCCTCCTTCCCTCTCTCCCTTCGTACCCCCTCCCATGGATGGAAGGTAATATACGTGACTTCACAACTTTCCACCCTCAGGAGGACAGTGATTTATATGGCTTTACCCCTTCCATCCCCCCTTCATCAGGAAGAGGGTGATGTACACGATGTTACTGCCTCCCTTCCTCCTTCGGGAGGAAGAGAGCCAACACACACCTTCATGACGCACCCCAATCCTTCCTCTTGTTAAGGATTCTATGGAATCCTGATAAAGTCTTATCCAGCTATCAGTTTTAGTTCATCATCGTAACTTTATTTTATTTACTCTAGTTGCTATTGTGTAGCGTCTACTTTAACCTTTTCTATCTTTTCCACATAGTTTTGTTCTTATTATTGTTGTGGGCACCATACATCAGCTGCATATTTAAATTCTGTTCTTCAATGCATTGTGATCAGTTTTTTTTCTTCACCATTTCCCCATTCACGTACTTGAAAATATTATATAATTTGTCAGTGTAACATAAGTTTGCCATCATTTAAATTTTATGACGTTTCGGTGAAAATTATTTATTAATACATTAAACTCAACCAACCATCTTTTATTTCATTTGCTGGAAGTATCAGTCTACTTGTATGGACTTACAGGAATTGTTGTTACATGTTTTGTAAAGACGCTTTACATCATACAACAAAGAAACAGTTTCAACTGCGAGGGGTGAAGGGTTTGGGAAGCTGAGGGTTAGTGAAGGGGTCAAAATTAACATCATAGTTGATAAATTAGACACATATGCAACACTTGGGTATCTTTATTGAGGAAACGTTTCGCCACACAGTGGCTTCATCAGTCCAATACAAACTAGAAAGTTGTAAGGAGAGGAGGAGTTTGAGGTAATCAGTCCCTCGGCCTGGAGTCGATGTGTTCAGTCCATCAATCTTGTAGTAAGTACAGCATAGGGCAAAAGAAGTTGCTTATATACTGTAGACAGGTGAGGCGAAGCAGGAGGAGGCGGGGTCATAGTGGTACCATCCACTAATTTATCAACTTGTCGGTTCTCTGAACCATTCATCTACACCCTGTCTGACACAGCATTATCTTGGGATCTTGATACAAACGAATTCTTCAACACTTGTCCAACCTTAGGACGGAGACCTACTTCGACTAGTGGATGGTACCACTATGACCCCGCCTCCTCCTGCTTCGCCTCACCTGGGAGATCATAAATAATTTTCACGAAACAAGCAGCTGAATCGGAGTGTTCGAACGTCAGTGTATCCACTAAAAAAAAAAATACAATTTATTTGTGTGTGAAAGAAATTCGACATAACTACTGTTGCATGCAAGGCAGATCGGAGTGTATGGAGCCAATTTTCTGAATAGCTTTAATCATATTTTGTGAGTCAGAAGCGAAAAACGAGAGAGGTGGACACGGATGGAATGTATATGATAGCAGTGAGTGTGAAATATATGTTTGTCTGGTCCAGTTGAGGTCCTTGTATTACAGTATTTGGAAAGACAACCACGTACCGTTCTCCATCTTAGAATCTGCAACAACTGGTGTACCAACAGCCACAACATGAAAACGCAGGAGAGTGAGCACGGGTTTGCAGCTTTGCAGTCTGTAGCTTCGGGCATGGATGGGAGGGAGGGAAGTGTATTATATGGGGTGAACATGGAGGGGAGTGAATATGATAATTCTAAACAATACCGACAAGTTGATAAATAAGACACATGCGCAACAGTTAGTTATCTCGACTGAAGAAGCCTACCACGTAGGCGACACGTTTCAGAATAATGATACCTAACTGTTGCTCATGTGTCTTAATTATCATCATCAAGGGGAGTAAATTTTGAGATATTGCCAGAGTTCGAATTCAGAGACTTAAAGGACTGCAACAAATGAGATCGACAATTAAGTAAATTTATCTTTCTAACTTGTTTCACTAATTTGAACGCAGGAGGAGCTCTTGAAAGTAGTGGAAACGAACAAAATAATGACGACAATGGGCATCACAGCAATCCTTCAAAGAAGGAATACTCGCTTTTGTATAGAAGCTCTTGACCAGGGAAGAATAAAAAGCCCCTAAACATAAAAGAATAAAAAAAAACCTAAACATAAAAGTATTCCCTAATAATGAATGGCAGTGAATGTCATAAGAGTAGCTGGGAAGGATGATGGAATATGCTTGGACAGAATTCTGACTGAAGTCAGAATGGGTTTCCTATTAGTTCCCCATGTTAAATGGGTGAAAGTCTTAAGTATGTAAGACAGTCCCATGCTGGGATAGGAAAACCATGCAGGTATGAAATAGACTGGGATGATAGATTGTCTCACTAAAGTTATCGAGTTTCTTTTAGTGATTGAAAACTTGAAGCCAAATGAAGTGGATCAGTTGGCTGCGTTATCTACAGAGTGCTGTAGAGTGGTCACTAGAAGTCAACAGCTAGGCCCATTACAGGCGACTTCAAGATCATCTACAGAAAAGGATGACCAGATATATGTGGAAAGTCGAGAAAAGTCGGTTAATAGCTACCAGGAAGTAGTACTAATGATGCAGCCATACAGTATACTTTGGATTGCACTAAATCAGTGGAAAGACTATTAAATTGAACTCTGAAATGTCTCTCTGATAGAAAATATTTGGAAGAAAGCAATAGTTTGCCTCATAGGTCTAAGGAATGGGCTTCGGATAAAATGCTGAAATGCCTGAAGTGTCATTACTTTTTTCCAAATCAAACCAAACTGCAATAACTGAATGTTTGTTTGCTACGACATGTCAAATGTACATTTAGCCGCACCGAAGATGAGACGAATTAAGGCCGATGGAGACATGTGGTAACTCCTCGACAGAGTAAATACTATTTTCTTACGA
This sequence comes from Cherax destructor, assembly GCA_009830355.1. Classification (NCBI taxonomy): domain Eukaryota; kingdom Metazoa; phylum Arthropoda; class Malacostraca; order Decapoda; family Parastacidae; genus Cherax; species Cherax destructor. The sequence continues at coordinate 163,944 of WNWK01003160.1, forward strand.
ATAAATAAGTGCGTCCAAACAATTAACTTCGTAACAGAGGCGATGATTGGTTGGCAACTTTTCTACCCTAATTTATCAGCGTAAACAAGAGGCAGATTAGAGCCTCCTTAAGTTTTATGTGATTACAAGTGTGAGGGAGGAATACCAGAGGAAAGGGAAAGGAGATAGTGTGAACAGAAGAAGCAGATAGTGGGGGATGAAGGAAAGGGGTGAAGAGAAAAAGTGCAGTTGCGTAGGTTGATAGAAGAGGTGGGAAATGTCACTATGTAATTATTGAAATTCATAGAACGCTAAATTCGTGCCCGAGGAATAGGGGTATTTAGGCTCGATCCAAGGAAAGGGACGTCTGATTCCTTGGATTAAGAGCAATTCTTCAGCTATCGTTGAGGAAAACAACAGGGGTCAATGAAAGAAGGCCTTAAGTGCTCGTTATATAAAAAAATTACAATATAAAATATTCAAACAGAGAAAAGTTCAAATAAAGTAGAATCTTCCAAAATTTTATTACAAAAATAAAAATCTGCACTAAAAAAAAAAAAAAAAATCTTAAATACAGGAATGCCTACCATCTATACACTAAATTATTCTTGAAGATGTTTAGAATAACTTAAGGCAGAAGAAACAAAACCCTATATTAAAGAATTAGTACTGTCGTCATGATAGTCTCTCATTAACGGTATGATTCATAGTAGATAGTGGTACGTCGACTTCAGGACATTGTATACTGTATCGTGAAGTGGCTACCACATGTATTGTTCCTCCCTTCACGGTATGCATACGACAGTCTGGTTGACTTGATGCATGGCATCCGGATAACCCTCGATGTTCAGTCTAAGCATCAAAGATATCCGAATAAAAATTGGCAACACGAGATATCAAGTCATCAGCGCTCGAGGAAATGTGTTTTTCCCAGGGGTGACAGGACAGACTTAGTATCACTTGACTAACTAGATGGTGAGAATAGAAAGTTTAGCCCAATATAGACCACTGTTTGATTACTCATGGTCCTTTAACATTGGTCCCACACGCCATGGTCCAATAACAGCTCTGCTACTCCTGTCAGAGACTAACTTCAGTTGATTGGCAGAGAAAATACAGTACATCAAAGCTGATTCAATTTCTAAAGACAGCCAGGGACTTGGGTAGATCAAAGTTATATTACGATGTAATGAGCAGTGAGGCCAAACATAAAATAAAGAAATCAAAACCCAAGAGATCGAAATTCTTAAGAGGGTTGAGCAGATGAACTGACTGTAATAAAATTAGCAACGATAGCTTGTAGAACTAAACAGATGTTAATGGAGTCAACCAAAGATAAGTAATCCCTATCTGGTTGGTCACAAGTCATTTATCTATTTATGCAAAATTGCTATATTTTCAAATATATGAAATAATTGGTAATTCTATGAGTATGGAGGTACCCTGGGCAGTTTCAGACATAAATTTGATGTATGATCAGCTAAGATACCTTCCTTCACTATCTTACTTGCATAAATACCTTCTGTTAATCTCTTACTTGCAATGTATACTTTCCTTCATTCTCTAACTTGCATGTATGCCTTCCTTCATTCTTAACTGCAATGTGTACCTCCTTTTTTTTACTTGCAATGTATACCTTCCTTCATTGTCTTACTTGCAATGTATACCTTCCTTCATTGTCTTACTTGCAATGTATACCTTCCTTCATTATCTTACTTGCAATGTATACCTTCCTTCATTATCTTATTTGCAATGTATACCTTCCTTCATTCACTATTTTGCTTGCTCTAATTTTTCTTGCCAGCCTAGTAGTTCTTTATCGCAGAACAACTTCTCTTGTCGTGTTCGTTCCTTCCTCACTAACTTTCCTCGTTTCTTTTTTCTCTTGTACATCGCGAGCTCTTTCATCTCGCTCTATCTTATCTTTCTCTAATTTCTCTTACCACGGTTGTTGGTCTTTCTCCAAAGGAAACTTCGCTTTTCCTTGTTTTTTTCTCTTCTCTAGCTCGAGATCTTTCGGTTCCTCCCTCTCTCTAACTTTTTTTTTTTTATTCTAACTCTGCTTTTGCGTTTTTTGTTTGTTTTGGTATTCAGCTTGCTCAGTTATTCTGTTAGTCACAAGAGTAACTCGCTCTTCCTGTGAAACCTAATTTTCCTCTATATCTCCATCCAGGACTGAAATTCCGCCATTGTCCCAATTAATGGTTAATTCGGAAAATAATATTCTTAAGACTCTTCCCTTACTCTAAGTACTCTGCTATAGACAAAAAATATTAAGAGAGCTAGACTAGCAGGGTGGCAGTTAAAAGAAATAAGTGAAGTACCAAAAAGCTATGAGAAAAATGAGCTCAATTCAAAAAGAAACATGGATCTTGTTTAGGTGGAATCAGCTTGCAAACATAGGTGGAGAAAAAAAGCCTCGACCTTCGTTCATATTCTGCACAGCCATATTACAACAGTTTGACGGCCATAGATTAAGAAACGAGAGTAAAATGCTACTTTCTCATCTTACTAATCTCAAACAGGTCCCGCTTATACAGCGGGACGCTTTACAACGAAAAAACGTTGTAAAGTGCATTGATAAGCCTGAAAAATAGAGCTAAGCATAAAAAAATGCATATGCAGTACACACACTACTTACCTTAAGATATTTTCGTACTTAGCTTATAGTAAGTGGTGAATATATTTATTGTAGATAGCCTGAATTAATAAAGAACGGCTATAATTGAAACTTCTGTATTAGCAAAACGCTGTAAAGCGAGGCCGTCCTATGGTAACAAAACGCTGTAAAGCGGGGCCGTCCTATGGTAACAAAGGATTCATCACATATGAAAAATTCCATAAAATTGTTCCCTGATCTAGTTATGCTATTCTATGTTATTTCAGCACATCGGTTGAAGTTAGTCTCTTGTGCCAGAGGGATTCAGGGAGTTGCAATTTGACTACTTAATGTTGGGCAAGTGCTTCAGGACCACACCTAATCGAACAGTGGCCTATTAGACCAAGTATTTTTGTCTCAATCAATAATTAATCAAGGTATATTGAGTCCATCTTGGTCCTCCTACCTTCAAATTCTACACTGGGGATTCGTCAGGGGAAAGAAGATTTCTTCACGACATTAATAATATAAAATGAAGCCCTAAACCCGTCATAACTTCAAGACCTCCCCTGTGGTTTAGCGCTTCTATTTGATTATAATTATAATAATAACTTCAAGACCTCTTGCCACAGACTACATGCTGCACTAGCCCGACAGATGCCCTAATATAAGCACCAGGTCTACCAGACCTGTTACTCTCTGCACATTGTGAGGGAAGGAAACGTGTGTGTCTCAGTCACTTCACAGTATGTGGTGACCTGGAGACGAAAGACTTCCATCTAATATTGTTCGTGTCATTGTAAATTGAACACTTATATGTAGGAAATTAAGCTGATTGATTTATTTAGTCTTTAATGTAGTGTTTGTTTTGTTCATGTGTGTTAGGTTATTCTTCACCGCCTCAGGACAGACTTACTGTTGAGTATTAGTGATAGGCATTCCTGGATTACAAAGTAATTATTTTAAATTAGTGTAAATTTATGTGTTCATTTTCATAATAGAGTATTACAAATTTTTATTTCCTTTGATATATTTTCTTTTGAGATTATTATATTTATTATTTTTTTCTTTGACATTTGTTTCAAATAACAAGAAATGAAGACCATCATTTTGGAGAAAGATCATAGTGGGTCACGGTTGCCTTCTTAACACAGAGATTAATGACCAAGTGAATATCTAAAGACAGTATATGAAGTCAGTTGCCTTGTGGAGACCCAGAGGAAATTCGATAAATTGCATGTTTTGTTAGTCACTCTGAAGATGTCTACGATTCAATTAACTTTACCCAAATTCTATTTACATTATTGTGCAAATGTCCTGTTTATATGATTCTTTATGGATTATTAGTTATTTGCACATTGAAGGAGCATCTGAACTATAGTATGGCGAACCTTTGGTATTACGAACACAGGTAAAGAATGGCCTGTGAGACCTGGTCGTAATGGAAATTGGAGCAAACAAACTCAGCACTAGACTATAATATATATTTTGCCTTCACCCACTATATACAGATATGTACGCTATGTACAATATGTGCAGATATAATAATAATAAGTGTACACGACGGTGACAGATAGCAAAGCAGAAGACAGAGAGAGTGCACCGTACTCAACCAGCAGCTAGGCAAGCCTGCCAAAAGCTTCCCGCAAGTGAATCACGTTGCTTCAACTTTGGCAGGCTTGCCTGTGATTGGTCAATGAATCAAGGTACTGATTTTACGACGGGTACCCTATCGATCGCTAAATCATTAGCACCCAGTTCGCTGGTTGGGAGGCAACCTATATGGGAGTGTGACATACGCCGAATGAATTGTAACATACTCTTTGCATGCCAAATCTGGCAAGACATTGACAGAGTGAGTAATATCGAGAGTTTTTTTTCTGGTCACCCACACTCGGTGGGAGACGGCCGGTCTGTTAAAAAAAGTAATGTATTTGCCATATCTACATTATTGATTGCATATTATATATTTTTAAAATTTTCAGTGGAGAAATAAACACGATATGTGAGGAGCTGTCTATTTCGACCTCGAATTGAGATCCTCTTCAGCAGATCTGCTAAAGAGAACCTCAGTTACAGAAGGAAATAAACAACTCATATTATTTTCGTGTTCATGTCTCCCATGGATATATGCCAACACTGGCACGTTTTTATTATACTTTAAATCATACTATGTTGCTTTGAATTTTAATGAAAATGTTACTAATTACTCATTTATGTACTTGATAACTGCAGACTCGGGAGAAGCCAGCCTAGAGAACAAAAGTCACTCTAGACAGGAAACTCTAGACCAGACATCAGAAGTCATTCCGAACAACAGAAACGGAAGCAAGCCCAGACAACAGAAGCTAAGGCGAGCCCAAACAACAGAGGCAAAAGCCAGCACAAGCAACAAAAATATAAGTGATCTCCATGAACAGACACAGAAGGTAACACAGACAAAAAAAGAGGAAAACTCTTCGAACTCAAACATAAGAGAGCATAGACACCAGAAGCAGAAGCCTTCTCAAACAACAGAAGCAAAAAATGATCCCGGCAACAGAAGAAGAAGCCAGTCCAGACATCAGAGGCAGAGACCAGCTCAGACTACTGAAGCAGCCAGCCCAGATAACAGCAAAAAGCAGATCAAACAGCAGAAGCAGAAAGCAGCTAGGGCAACAGGACCAGAAACCAGGTCATACAGCAGAAGCAATATAAAACAGGTCAGTGTACAGAACCAGAAACCAAAACAGACAACCGAAACAAAAGACAACACAGAAAACAGTAGCACAGGCCAGCCCGGCCAAGAGAAGCAAAAGCCAGATCAGACCATAAAGACAAAAGAAACAAGATCAAGCAACAGAAACAGTAGAAACCTGGACAGTCTACAAAAGCCGAAGATAGCAGCGACAAGAAAAGCAGAAGCCAATCCAAACAATAAAAGCAAAAATCAAGCAGTTCTAAAGAAGCAGAAGCCATCCAAGTCAACAGAAGCAGAAACCAGCTCTAATATAAAAAAGGCAGACTAAAGAGCAGAAGCAATCGTCAATGCAGACAACAGAAGTCAGCCTAGAATAAGAAGTCCAAACGAGAGAGGTAAAATTCAAAATAGGCAATAGAAATAAAATCTAAATTAGACAAACAGAAGCAGAAGCCAGAACAGGCAACATAAAAGGACGCCTTTTTTAACAACAGAAGCAACAGACAGCCCAGACGAAAGAAGCAAAAGCCAGATCAGAGAGAAGTAGAGGCTAGCGCAGACAACAGAAGCAGAAGCCAAAGCAGATCAGACACCAAGTGCAGAAGAAACCAGACCAGGCAACAGAAGCAACAGAAACTAGCACTCTCAATAAAACAGAAGCTAGATTCAGTAACAAAAGGAGAAGCTAGACCTAATAACAAAAGCAGAAGCTAGACCTATTAACAAAAGCAGAAGCTAGACGTAATAACAAAAGCAGAAGCTAGACGTAATAACAAAAGCAGAAGCTAGACCAATTAAAAAAGGAGAAGCCAGCCCAGAGAGCATAAGCAGGAACCAGTCTATGCAACAGTAGCCAAACTAGACAGCGGAAGCAGAAGTTAGTGGAGCTAGCAAAAACAGAAGAATCCAGATCAATCAACGAAAACAAGATCCTTTAAGGAAAAGATAATCGCTCGCACAAAACTGTTGCATCAGAAGTCAGCCAAGACAACAGACACAAAAGAGCTATGTCGAGTAACAAAAGCAATGCCCAGGCAACAGTTGCTATGCAACATAATTCAACCAAGTCCACAGAAATTAAAACGACCAGACAAAAGACGCAAAAGAACGGGCCTAAACAGGCGCAACAGACGCTAAACCTTCACACAGAAACAAGCCCATGCAGCAAAGGCCAGGTCACACAAAAGCAAGCCCAGGCAACTGGTTCAACAGAAACCAGCGTCGAAAACAGGCACAGAAAAACCAGTCCCGAAAAGGATGCAACAGAAGCCTACCTAGACAATTATGCAAGAAAAGCCACACCAGACAAAAGATGCCTAAGAAGCCCTCACAGAAAACAGACGCAGGAAAAGCCAGTGTAAATAACAGTCGCAACAGATGCCAGTCTCTACAAGAGACGCAGCAGAATCCACTCAAGACAACAGGCGCAACAGAAGTGAACCCAAACAAGAGACGCAACAGAAGCTAAAACAGATAACAGACACTACCAACCAATAAAATAGTAGCCACTCACACAACAGAAGCCAGTCATAACAATAGAAGCTAATCAAAACAACGCACACCAAAAAAAAATAAAAACAGACCAGACAACAGATGAGAGTCCAAACAACAGACTCAACAGACGAGAATCCAAACAACAGACGCAGTCACCGGCAAGAAGGTTTCGATTTTCATGCAGGACTTTGAAAGAATTCCTAAGAAAACCTCGAGAGTGAGCCATTCATAGCTGCGTGTATTGTAGTAGTGTGGCCTGACTCTTAATATAGCCAGATTATAGTGAGGTGCAAAAATATGTTAAAGTGTTGAAGCGAGTGAGTGAGGTGCACAGGAAAAAGTGTTAAAACGTGTTGAAAGTGTTAAAACGTCTTAAAACATTTTAAAACGTGTTGAAAGTGTTAAAACGCCTTAAAAGTTTCCTCAATAGAGATACCCAAGTGTTGCATATGTGTCTAATTTATAATCAAAACTAAGCTCTAAACCCACAAGGGTCATGCAGCATCGATCCGAAGAAGAGGAGGATAACTTGAATTGCTGTGATCAAGAGCCCCTCGCCAGCACCAAGGTGACCTTCCTTGATAGTGACCAGTTATAAGCACAGTATGTTTGATTTTTTTTAGTGTATGTAGTAACTTTCTGCAGTCTTAAGAAAGCTATTTATGCCTTCGTCTTCGTGTTAATAAAGATGATCCTGATTTTGTGCACTCATTATTAACCTTCTGGACCTTATTTATTTTTTGTCTAGTTTTTTGCTACAATGAACTGACTAGAAATTTTCTTGATGAAGGCATGGCTTGATTAGGAGTAGATTGATCTATCACGCCATGGACTGACTAATCAGGGCACGTACTAGACTCCTTCATCATTATTACTGATCAGGACAAGGACTGATTGATCAAAGCATGGCTAGATTTTTTTTTTTACATGTTCTGAACTGATAGATCAGGGAACGTACTGGGTTGATCAAGGCTCAACGTCGCTGCCACAAAGCGCTAATCACCGGCTATTTTTAACTAACACTCGTGCGTTGAGTTACAAATAATATAGTAAAATGTGTGTCTGGTCCCCGCGCTGATTAACTCCAGCCCTGACTGGGACCTGAATGGTATTCCCGCGTATTATTCGCTGAAACTCATCAATACTCTAAAAGGGCAAATTTCGGTAATTAGTGAAACAGTAAATTCAACTGAATACTCTCAAAGTAAACACAGAAAGTAACATTATAGAATATTACATTGAAAAAAAAGTAGGAATTATTATTATTATTAAATTCTATCACAGTAAGCATGTTCCAAAATAACATATATAATAATAATAATAATAATAATAATAATAATAATAATAATAATAATAATAATAATAATAATAATAATTATTATTATATGTTTAACGAAATTAAACACAATTTAATAATTCCACAGTAAACACTACCGCTGCAAACGCTATAACAGCAAACATACAAGAGTAAACACTGCCACAACAAATACTATAATATTAGCTAGCATATTATATACTACCAAACAGAACCTCAGAGACCACGACTCAGCTTTAAAAACAGAAAACAGTATCATAGTAAACAGTACCACAACAAATACTACTAAACACTACCACAGTAAACACTACTAAATGGTACTACAGTCAACACTACTACATACTACCACAGTAAACATTACTAAACACTACCACAATAAACGCAACTACTACCACAGTAAGCACTACTAAACATTACAATAATAAAAATTACTAAACACTACCACAGTAAACACTGATAAACAGTAACAAAGGAAACACCACTATTGAATGCGACACTAAACATTTCTGATCACTTTCACAGTAAAATCTACCTCAATAAACAATTTACACTTTGACAGTAAATATTTACTTTATATAAACATCGCGACAAAACATCAGAAAAAACAGTAAACAAACAAAAAGTAAACACTGCCTCATTAAACACTATTGTTACTCTGTCCAGTAATGGGCGTTCAAGATCTGGCCAGCTCGGGGATCACTGCCCGTCTCGTGGCTCAATCACCAGTCGAGGACCACCCAAACTACTCCTAACTGTTTGTTAGTACTTGATTACTGCGCTGATTGATGGGTGTCATCCACAGGGCATGCTGATGTCCCCCAAGTGATGTCTCCCATGGCATATTGATGTCCAGCAGGGCAGGTTGATATCCCCCAAGGGATACTGATGTTTCCCAGAGCAAGTTGATGTAAGCCAGGGCATATTGATGTCCGCCAGGGCAAGTTGATGTCCCCCATGTTAATATCCCCAGAACATTTTGATGTTCCCCAAGTTCATGTTGATGTCTCCCAGGACATGTTGATGCCGCTTCAGGATATGTTGATGATCTTGCGACTCTTGATACCCCATGGGGCAATTTGATGGCCCTGGGATTGATGTTGGCCGATAAGGCATGCCGAGGCATGCAGAAGCCTGAGGCTGCCTAGGGTATATTGTTGTCTCTAGAGCATGTTGATGTTAAGTAGGCATATTGATACTTAGGAGCATGCTGATGCCCCTTGGCATATTGATGCTCTCGGATTATGTTGATGTTCCAGGGATATGTTGATGCCCCAGAGGCATATTGATACTTTATGGAAATGTTCCATATGGGCATATTGACGCAATATGGATATACTGATGTCTCCGAAGCATGTTGACACGACTTGGGTCATGATGAGGCCTTTTGGATATGTTGATGCCTTTGGGCAGGTTGATGAGCTTAGGGCATGTTAATGCTACTGGGGCATGTTGATACTCTGAAGTCTGTTGATGCTCCCTGTACATGTTTAAGCCTCAGGGGAGTGTTAGTGCACCGGAGAATGTTGATGCTCTCTGGGCAGACTGTTGATGTTCCTGGGAAATGTTGGTCATGTTCGTAACATTCAAGTTCGTTTAAGAAATATTTACTCTGCAAATATATATATATATATATATATATATATATATATATATATATATATATATATATATATATATATATATATATATATATATATATACTATATATATCCTCTGCTAGGTTAGCATGCAATGTAGTTTTAACATATTGAGGAGCCATTACATCAATGAATCTGCCTTTTTTATATATTGATGAATGCCCATTTTCTGAGATAAGTTATGTGGTCCAATTTTCTTTTCCCAATATTTTTATATTCTCTATTCATTATTTTTTGTTGCCCCGCTTTGTGATGATGGAGATATCTTCAAAAAAAAAATTCATTTCTCCTGTGTATGGGACAGGCCATCCTGAGAGACAGCAATTCCCAGGTACAAAGCTCTGCTGGAACGAAACCTCAGAAGCTCCTGCAGTTGATGAATCACTGATTAAATTCTTTACGGTATCCTCATTGCCTTACTATAGTTCCCTGAGACTAAAAGATCTCAACACAGTATGAGATCCACGGTGTAATGGACTATGACAGGTAAAGTAAGCTAACTTCTATTCTCACAATGTAATTATCATTTGGAAAAGGATAGCAACACGTTGTTGATATATACAATTTTTCTAAAAATTGGAAAGTCCTTTCTTCTAACTACCTCCTCTTTCCAGTCCCTCCCTTCCTTCTTCCTCTCCCTCTCCCACACCGGCTTCATAAATAATTGGCTTCGGCTTTTACCTGGAATATCCATTACGAAGGCTGGTCTTTCACATTTCTTCACATTTCATCTCTCTCTCTCTCTCTCTCTCTCTCTCTCTCCTCTCTCTCTCTCTCTCTCTACACACACACACACACACACACAGAGCAATGTGGGAGAACCTGGAGCCACATGTGCGCCCAGAGACGTGGAGGGTGAAGATGATGGAGGTGGTACTGGAAACCCTCATGTACCAACACGTAAGGGACACCAGAGAGAGAGAGAGAGGACAGGATGAACCAGCAAGACTGGACCTAGTATTCACCTTGAGTAGTGCAGATACTGAGGAAATCACATAAGAAAGTCCCCTCGGGTCCAGTGACCATTTGGTTCTGAGCTTCGAATACATAGCAGAGTTACAAGGTGAGAAGGAAGCAGGAAGAGCAGGTCGAATAAATCCAAACTACAAGAGAGAGGACTATACAGGCATGAAGAATTTCTTACACAGGGTTCAGTGGGACAGAGAACTGGCAGGGAAGTCAGTAAACGAGATGATGGAATATGTTACAACAATGTGCAAGGAAGGTGAGGAGAGGTTTGTACCCAAGGGTAACATAAATAACGAGAAAGCCAGGATGAGCCTTTGGTGAACCTAAAGGTGTAGAGAGGCCAAAACCAAATGTGTTAGAAAATGGAAGAAGTATAGAAGCCAAAGGACCCAGAAGAATAAGGAAAGCAGTCGCAGAGCCAGAAATGAATATACACAGGTAAGAAGGGAGGCCCAGCGACAATAGGAAAATGACATAGTAGCGAAAACCAAATCAGACCTGAAGCTGTTGTACAGCCACAACAGTCAAGGACCAGGTAATCAGGCTGAGGAAGGAATGAGGAGAGATCACAAGAAACGACCACAAAGTATGCGAGGAGCTCAACATGAGATTCAAAAAAGTGTTCACAGAGGAGACAGAAGAGACTCCAGAAAGACAGAAAGATGGGGTACACCATCAACTGCTGGACACAATACATACAACCGATGAAGAAGTGAATAGGCTGCTAAGCGAGCTAGCTACCTCGAAGGCGATGATGCCAGATAACATTTCTCCATGGGTCCTGAGAGAGGAAGCAGAGGTAGAATCAACGAAGATCCAGGAAACTGTTGTGGAAACATCTAACCAATTCTGTGCTACCCGATGAATGTGTGTCGACTACTGGGAACATCACGACGAACGACACCAAGGAAGGTAAGAACATTGTTCTTGTTGGGGACAGTCAGATTAGGTACATGGATAGAGCCTTCTGCTTGAAAGATAGAAGTAGGAGACAGAGAGTTTGCTTTCCTGGGGCTGGGATGGAGGATATTGTTAGCCGTCTGGACGACATCATGAGAGGTAATGGGAGCAATCCTATTATCTGTCTCAGTGCTGGAGGCAACGATGTTGGCAGACGTAGGAGTGAGGACCTGACTAGCAGGTATAGGTCAGAAATAGACATAATTAGGAAGAAGGGTGGGAACCCTGTCATATGTGGTATTTTACCAAGGAGGTGAGTTGGAAATGAGTGGTTGTCCAGGGCAATTGGTGTCAATTGGTGTTATTGACAACTGGGCCCTCTTCTATGGCAGAAGTGACATGTATGCCAGGGATGGGGTTCACTTATATAGGTCTGGGGTGGGAGCACTGGCAACTGCAGTGGAGGGAGCTGTTAGGGCTTTAAACTAGAAAAAGTTAGTGGTATGGGTTATGGGGGGATACAGTGAAGTCCCAGTGTAGTAATATTTTGAATTCTAGGAGAACTAGTAATAGGCAGAATAAGGTGGATATTGGAAAGTCAGTGTCACTGTAATAGGTATAGTGGAAAAACAGAAATGAGCAGGAAGGGTAAAGAGAAAGAGGGGTGTTTATATGTATATTACACTAATAGTCGTAGTGTTAGAAATAAGATGGACAAGTTGAGATTAGTTGCAAGTGCGGGTAATATTGATGTTTTTGCAATAACTGAGACGTGGTTTAATATGAAAATTCGTGATATGCCTGCTGAATGTCACATCCAGGGTTTTAAATTGTTCCAAGTAGACAGAAGTATCGGGAAGTGGGGTGGGGTGGCACTCTGTGATCATTTAAATTGTTGCATAAAAACGGGCACAAAGTCTGAAATATTACATACAGAGTCTGTCTGGATAGAATTTTCAGAGGGGTATGAAAAATTGATTTTAAGTGTGATATATCGTCCTCCAAACTTAGATAGGGAACAAGGGAGACTACTCTGGGAGGAAATTGTTAAGGCATGATAACGTAGTAATTCTAGGGGACTTTACCTTTAGTCAGATTGATTGGAATTTCTTGACAGGGAATTTAGAATCTAACGACTTTTTAGAGGTAGTTCAGGATTGTTTTTTAAAGCAGTTTGTGACAGAAACTACAAGGGGAAATAACCTACTTGACTTGGTTCTGGCAAACAAGGAATCCCTTGTTAATAATTTAGAAATTACAGAGGAACTCTGCACAAGCGACCACAAGTCAATTACCTTTAGCATTGAATGGTTGTATGATAGTAGGGATAATTCAGTAACAGTCCCAGACTTTCGCTTAGCAGATTATAATGGGCTAAGAGAACACTTATCAACTGTGGACTGTGGTAAGGAAGAGAGCTATCAATATGACAGTTTTCTTAACACTATACAGGCTGCCCAAAGAACATTTATCCCATATAAAGAAATTAGATCAAGTAGAAATGACCCAAAATGGATGAATAATAGGCTCAAATATCTTTTAGGGAAGATTATTATTATTATAATCAAATAGAAGCGCTAAACCACAGGGGTTATACAGCGCTGCAGGTTATTGTAGGATGCAGGGAGAGTGGGTTGTAAGAGGAAGATGGACGATTAGTAGGGTATGGAGTGCAAGATGACGGTGGATAGTGCAGGGGTGGAGGGTAGCAAGAGATCGAGGTAGAAGGGGCTGAGGGAGGTGCTAGAGGTATAATCTTCAGAGTTTGTGTAGTAAGTCAGTTTCTGTCAAAAAGTCAATGAGAGAGTCAGGATTAAAGGAGGGTCCATCTGCAAGAAGGGAAGGTAAAGAAAGGGCCGCAGAGCGAAGACGTCGTTGGAGGTAAATTCTGCGTGCTCGTTGATAGAGTGGGCAGTCCAACAGGATATGTCGAACAGACACTGGAACCTGACAATGCTCACAGAGAGGGGCAGGGAGCCTCTCCATGAGATACCCGTGAGTAAGACGAGTGTGGCCGATGCGAAGACGGGAGAGTGTAGTCTCCCAACCTCGACATTGGTGACAAGAAGAAGGCCAGAAACCTATAACCGGTTTAACAGAATGAAGTTTGTTATTCAGCAGGTCAGACCAGCGTTGTTGCCAAC